>JAQGAP010003085.1:0-13218 GCA_034697805.1 Orchesella bifasciata | reverse complement strand
CGGCTTTCCTCCTCCATCCGACTTGACGCTTGTATAGAAACTCAAACGGTAGGAAAAACAGAATTTCACAGGTCCAGAAAAGTGCATTCTACACCGAGTACGTATTCTTGTTTTAAATGGTCATTTGTAGAAGTGACCAAAACAAACAAACGGCTTCATCAAAATTTGAACGTCGCGTCGTCGGCTTGATCTGCTTCCGGATTCGAATTGACTTTTTGTTAGCTCATTGTAAACTACGGTTTTCCATGTCTTTTCATTAGCTCCCATTATCTTATCTCGTTGTTTAATCTTAAGTAGACGTATGGAAACATAGAACTCTACAAAAAAAGCAGCGTCATTCATGGTAACATTATACCCCTTAGCAATATTTTTGTCATTTACAAATGATGCGTTTTATATACGAAGGAACGTACCAAACCAATACCAAATTTACAAATTCATTTCTACCGTGCTTATCTGAGACAGGATTCTTTCAGCATTACTTTCCTCATTCTCGGATATGTATACAGGGCAATAAAGTCTGGGTATGTACTTAACTTTCTCATATCTCGTATTTTTCATGTAAGCAAAAGTATTGGAAATTTGTTTATTGAAATACCTACCATTCTGCTTTGTCATGTTGATAGGTTTGTATAGGATACACTTACGACGAGCAATCCCTTTTGTTCCATGTTTTCAACAAGACAAAGAAAGAGGCTGATTGGATTACATATATTGCTTTGTTGTGTATTAATGTACTTTCTTAACGTAAAAGGTCGCTAATGCCCTAAAATATTTTGTAGTTCCCTTCTCAAGTTCCATTTTATTTGAGAGAAAAGAGTTTTGTAAAAAAAACACTAAACCAAAATGTGTTTACATCATGCAGAGAGAGTGAGAGAGAGTTATTTATTTGTTTCAACCTTTTGTTTACAAATTGACTTGGAGCAGTACTTAATTTTGACAAATTGCACTAGACTAGAGTCCCTCTTCCTGCACTGTCCACTTCCTTCAAAGAAGGCACAACACAGTAAACCGTAATGGATGGTAGCTGCATTGTACTATTTCAAAATATTTTGCCCTTGCAAAGATGTTTATATTTTGGGGCACGACTCAACGTGTGTCTGTCCGTGTGTCATTCAGAGATTAGCATCTCCACTGTGTGGGACATGTAGGTGGCATAGAGTGGTCAGTTTTTGACACTCGCCTTCGTACCAATTTTTGGACAAAGAAATCCAAGAACTGACGTAAAGGTTAGATTTTGAAATCGATAATATGCCTCAATCTATAAATTGTCTCGTGGAAAAATTACAGTCAATAACTTACGGTTGCAGCGAAAAGCACTTGAGTCCGAACGCATGTCGTACATCAGTTTTTACTTTGGAACAACCCGTTTCTAAATGTCTTGCAAATTATAACATCGATACTCTGAAAAAAACTTGTTGCCACTTGACAGATGTTTTGTAACTGCATTTGTACATGTTTTCAGATTCAGTAAAGTGTCGATGGAATTTATACACTAAACTATATGAATGATAGTATAAAGTACCTTCTAGTTCGAGTTATATACGTTCTTAAATGTTTTACGGCATGCGTTATCCAAATCCCAGAAAATGTTTATGGTCCATTGTACTTTAGGTAGACGTTACAAAACCCCGATTTTGTTTCTTACTTCCGCGTTAGTTACATAGTTTAGGATGGAAAATCTTTGCATCCAGAAATGATCCATTTGGGCACAAATAATGATTTCTAATTAAAATTTTTAATAGAAGTGCATCCAGCACACTCACCTTTCATCTACTATCCCTTTTGGGCTAAGTACTTGGCGTTTAGAACCTCAATTTCTCGCGTTAATATCACTAAAATGAGAGGAAAAGGAATTGCGTCTCATTCATTACGACACTATATATTAATGGGTAGAAATACCATTGGAAATGGGTCGGACCATTAATCTTCCATCAGCAGCGCCTGAATTTTTTCACCGGTTTGTTAGAAGCCTGATCATGGCTCTCAAAAAATGGATACAAATGTCCGGTAAACTAAACGAGGTGAAGGGACGAATGAATGCATTCAAGCTGAAGGTCAGACCCGACTCTAAACTGTTTCCATTTAAGCATTTCTACTCTCGACTCTCGCCGTAGTAAAACCACCACCACTCCATATAAAGTATGCACGAGCTTTGCATCTTAGCGAAGCGAGGAAGGCTCTGTTCTGCCTCAATACTCTAAAAATAGAATTTTACTTGCATTTATCGTATCATGGATGAAATAGGGACTTTGCAATACAAAACATAGTTCATCCATCCATCCATTACTCCAAATAAGTAATTGAATGATGACTGACGATAACGCACTTTTTTATTTAGTGAGGAAGGTGGGCAAGGCCTTGCCCTCATCAAACACTAGATAAATATCACAGCTTTGCAGGATTTAACGTGCATTAGCTAAGCATTGCATTGAAATTGTTCATGTAATTATTTTGAGAATATATAAAAATTGTGGACCGATCTGATGTGATGCTAACGATAACAACAAACACCAAGAAAGTGGCAGCATCAAGCGAGCAGCAGTAGCAGTACCGTATTTGGAACGGTTTTGGTCGCTTCTCCATTTTTTATGAAGAAATGTTGTTAGCTGCAACGTTATTTAATAAATAAATTGCAGCTTCATGCTATTCGATGATAATAATGATTAGTGAGGATGACTGGGGTGTAACAGCTACAATTACCATCTGAATAATGATGATGATGAGGAAAATGAAAGGGAAAGATCCGCATGCACTCACATTATCACCACTTTAAGCTCATTTATAACAAAAAAGCTGGTGAAGGCTTGGATCCAAAGGGAAAGTTGTTTAATTATAATTTTTATGTACTCAAAATTACAAATGCCTTATTAACTAGTACTTCCAGCGTGCACGCGGCTGAACGAATGTAGCTTGGATGCCTCCATACATATTATGTATGTATACTTAAATTTATGCGGTTATTTATTAAGGTACTGCTACTTTCCTGTTTTACTTTCTCGCTGTTTCAAACTTTTACATAAATCACTTTTGGTTTCGATGCACTGCATTTTTATTTTCATTTGAGACAACCCTGCCAACATTGCAAGAAGAATCAAGAAAAAGTAAAAGGGATCAATGGTTTGATCTCCGACCAATAACATTATTTGGATGATGCGACGCTTAACTATTTGGACCAAAAAAATATTGGGTACATCGATGCAACAATGGAACCCATTCAATTTACAAAAACAGTAGCACAGGCAACAGTATTCAGTATTCGATTTCCATCCTTACGAGTAGCGTAAGGACTAAATGTCGGTTAATATCAAATGCGGAATCAATTTTTTACCATTACACACAGTAAGCTCGGCGATTCTTCTTCATGTCAAATTGCATTTTTGCTAAAATAATCAAATCGCATTATCCCATTGGTTTAGTCACTAATGAAATGAAATGCAAATTAATCAATGTGACAGATCTTTAAACAGAGGCATTTTCTTAAAATGTTATGATTCAAAGCTCCAATGACTTCGAAACGGGTAGCATAACATATATCTTTACAGTTTGGTTTGAGGTCTATAATATTGAGTTGGCTTCTGTGCTCCAAACGGTATCGCTACTAACAGTGACAGTAAGCTTTGAGCACAGCAAGAAACATTTTTGAATTTATGTGCATTTTAAAAGTGAGATTTAGATTTAGATCTTCCCTCCCAGAATTTCTCCAAGAAGTCGATCAACCGCAACCCACACCAATATAACATATATTATACCGCCAGAAGTAGGTTCCAGCTGTGGTGTTACGACAGAGGCTGTTTACCTCATGCAACGCTTCCCGTGGAGATTATTGATTTTAAGGAATCAGTTTGTCGGACCTCCAATGCCGAACAACCGCACATATTTATAGATTATTTTCTTCATGAAACGGATTTCAACCAAAGTTAATCCATAATCACAGTTTCCTAAAGAAGGAACGGATTTTTAGTTACAATTACCTATGACCACTCTCACTTTTCCAGTCTCAAAGCAATCCCCTGAAGATGAGACGTTAGCCGGAATTTTCATTAATGTTATGTGTCAGTTTTTTTGAACTTTCATTCTCATTATCATGTCATCACAACATTTATCTTCGCAGGGGGACTTCTGATTCTGGCTAGGGAAATCCATGATATAGGATTATTTTTATGATGTAACTAAAGTTTACAGAAGATTTATATGCATAAAGTGTTTACATCAATGTCCATGAAGAGTCGCCCCTAGCCTCCATTATTGGTAAACGTTAATAGCCTGCTCGTAAAAGTCAGGGTCAGTGATGGTAAACTTGTGAGCAAAAATTCAATGTTCAATTCATTGAGTGAATACATAAAATCTTGGGGTACTCATGCTTGTTGATAAAAAACGAAAGCATGGGCATCACTTCCCTTCATTGGTAGTAAGAGTCATGTTTTTTTATTTGAGAGCAAACAACAAGGTATGTAAAGTTTCTGTGGAGTTGGTTTGATGATTGCTGGAGATGAGTAAAATACGATGTTCAACCTTTTTGATGACAGTGTGGTGAAGAGAAAACAGATGTGAATGACAGAGCACCGCAACAAGAGTTAAATGTCAGTAAACAAAAATTGGTATGTGTCCAGCTGTGTTGGTAGTGGAAATTGAAATGATTATTCTCAACGGCTCTTTTTCATATTTCGGGAACACAACGGTAGATATTTGACAATTGATCTCTCATTTTTTTAATACGTCTTCAATCAATGGGTGGAAAATATGTGGATTGATTTCAGTAATCAGTAAATTGATTCGTATTCCAGGCACAGCGCATCCATCAACTGAGAATGAAAGAGTCATGTGTGTGCCACTTTAAAATGACTATATTATTGATGTTTTCATATATTTTCCGTTTAACTGCCCACGTACGAACGTTTAACGTAAAAGTGTGTCGTCGTTGTACCATGTGATTCTTACTGCAATGTGATCCTTACCAACTGTGATCTGTTTCAATATTAGATTTTTACATGCTTTTGTAGAAAACTTTGTGACGTCTTTATTCGGCATTCTTTTGATGACAAATTAAAGATACTTTTCGGCAGTTTATCTTTATATTTCACACTTAATGATCCACATTAGCTGTTACAAGAAATGCATTCAGGTTGGACAGTGGATGAACTAATGTGTTTAATCGTGGGTAATCATGAATAAGAAAATGGTTGAGTGGCATTCATTCATTCCTTGTTGGCTTTTAACTGAATTGAATGAATAAACATACTGCTTTTCCGTTGTTGAATTTTATCTGGTTATGATAATGATTTTACATATCGGTCGCCTCTTCCTTACCAAGAACGGCTCAACAATGTTACGTTAGTTTATTTGTTTGGGTAATGGAATGTCTTACTGAATTTAATTCACATCGCAACGTACCCCAAAAGTGTTGTAATGAATGAATCGTACCTACCTAAAGTGTTTCCGAATCACAGTCTAGCGACAATAGCAGTAATGGCCTTATAAGCAAATATATGAATTCAAGAGCCCAACAAACAATTTTTCAACTCTTTACCTCAAGCGACTCCCAAATAAACAACTACTTCACTCACTCACTCCTGCTCATCAACCAAATTTTGAGCATTTCATTCAAGAAAATTTCCTTGAGAATGAAGTGAACTGGACGATGTTTCAATTGACGAAATGGTGACAAGGCAGGCGGGAACCTTGTAATGTGTTATTTGCCTTCTTTGACAGCAGGCTCTGGTACACATGCACCGGAATAACCAAAGGGTTGACTACTTTTGTTCCGTAATGATGGGCAACTCCAGTGTAATTTTATATTTGATATTGTTGCCAAAGTCCACCTCACCACAAAACCCATTCTAAATGGAAGGAGTAGCAATAGATATGAAAATTGAAATGTTGGAGTAAATACGAAAAAGCAATCCAGTTGATGGGAAAGGGAGCGAAAGGTCACAGAAGTTCTCATTGAGTTCCCATTGACAATGATTCATACATAATAATCGTTTCTGCATCATATCGGTTTGGATGGTAAGTTGTATATCATAATGGTTGGGAAGCATCAGTCTTCATTTCATTCATTCATACGTCTTGGCCCATTGTGATACATTCATTTCATTCACAAAACTCACTCAATTGGGAAGGAAGTAAAGGAGTAAAAGAAGTAAGCTTTTTCTGGAGACAAATAACCCGATCATGTTGAAGTAGTGTGTATTGCAACCCAAAAAGAATGAATGACAAATGATCCCTTGTATTTATATTTGTGTCCCATGGCACGGTCCCTCTTTGGCCTGAGCCAAAACTCAATATGCAATACATTCCACTATGCATTTCCTTCCTGCACTTTAATAACTCTTTCCCATCACTGTCAGTCTTTGCGCAGCTTCTCCTCATCTTAATATGTCATGATAATTCATTAGCTCCGGTGGTTGGACACATTCATTTCAATTTCCCTTAACCACGTCGTCCACCACATGTTTCACTACATCTAGAGCTGCGGCATTCAGTCATAAAAGTGGAATTGAGTTGACCCATAGCCATTAACACAGTATTTTACACACCTTCTGTCATAAATTCTTCATTGGGGGCCGAAATCACGACACTATACTATGCTAACTTATACTGCGTTTGAGCTCAACTCAATTTCTACGTACACCACCTTTACGCGAAAGTAAAAGCAAAGTCTTGACCATGTTTACCATTCTAATTCCTATCCCTGAAGTAAATGTTAAAGGGCCGTTATCAATATGTTGCGGAGATTAGATGGTGTGTGCTCCGTGTATAAATAGGTATTATCAAGTCTTCATCCAGGAGTTAAGTACACATCAAAACCTTAGCCATGGCGGTGTAAATGTATTTCATTCAAAGAAATACGATACTCTTATTTCTTGAACATGCTCTCCCATACATTATATGGGTATATGTGACAAGTTAAATGCTAATATATTTGTCGTAGGTTAATGTATGTGGGTGGCTAGTCTTCTTCCATTCAAATCGTGCCATCCTACAGTTTCTGTGATGGGTAGACAATCCTTGCATTTATTACCAACACAAAAATGATATGACTGAGGTTACAGATATATTCAACAAATGTCAAATAAGTAATTTCCTTCTATGAAGATTATCTACCCTTTAGCTTTCTGCTTCTATTGCCGCTTTACCGCTTCCAATATGTTGAGACTTGGTGTGCAATCCCTTCAAATTAGAAATTAAGAATCTTGGCAATTCATGCAGAAGGTAAGAAAGTGCTAGTGCAGAATTATCGTCAGCTTGTCACCCAGAGAAGTATATTTTTAAATCCGAGGATTACATGCTTTGATGCATCCTTTGCATTGCATTATACATCCCGTTTGTTTCTCTGGGAAAACTCCTTGATTTCAAACGGAGAACACCAATGCCAATGCCCACTCCGCCTTTCTGACGGTATACTAAAGAAGCGAAAGATTACAAGTAATCAAGATTCAATACCATTAACTGTGCATGAAAAGTTACGAGAACGGCACAAAGACGGGATGGACAAAATAGAAGCGATGGGAATCAAAAAGCTTTCGCTTTGCAGTTATGCAGTCCATGAACGACATGATATGAACCTTGGTAAGCAAACCCTTGTATGACCAACACAATTTTTCTCTTCATTTGTGGCTTTGAAGAATAGAAATGTACTGCCACGCTCATTTGTAAAAGTATGATTTTCTGAAAAAAAAAATGAATAGAAGTGAATTTCTATTTATTTCTTGTATGGAACACCGTCCATTATATTTTATTGCAGCGGTGTACAAAAACTGAACAAAGCGTGGTATATTATTTTTTCCCAAAGAATTTTTTGACGTGTGGCCAATGTCCGTTTGTATGTAATATGTGCCTTACCAGAGATCTTCTAATGATATTTGAATACTTGGGTCAAGAAGACTGAGAAAAATAAAGGAGCCAGAGTTTGGGAACCACTGCTAATATTTCACATGGGTATATTGTGATGATGAATATGATGGCATTCAATATTCCATGACTGGGCCTTGAGATTGTTTACAGGGGATCTTTTTCTTGCGTACCTACTTATTAAAATACATACATTCTTGGATATCAATGAAGTTATGAACTTTACTTCAAAAATCTCTGTTTGGGAATGCCACGCGTTTTCTTATCTGTCATCTTGAAGTGCGCTCTACATATCATGCATGTTTGAGTAAGACAGATTGCTATATTATTTAGTTTTTGGTATTGAAGGTAAATTCCAATGGAACGTGGACATTGGAAAATTCGAAATCAAGCCTTTTTTGAAAAAACCTATCAAACAACCGAAAGTGTAAAAAAAATTAAATTCCTACAACATTTAAAAACTAATTTGATTTTATACTGTAAACAGCTTTCATTCATTATGAATTCTGCTCCACGAGCAACCTCCATCAAAATCCGATCAGCAGCAAATCATGCGTATTTATGAAGCTAGTAGACATGACGTGATGTGATATTTATGAATCAAGTTTCATCCAATACAATACAATCGTAATATTGCAGCAAGAGGATTGCATTTCTGCATCCTCCATTGAGTTTTGGAATATGGCAGGCAAGCGAAAAAAAAAAATCTTTCTTTGAAACTGTAGCAGTTCTTCGTTCATTCAAATTTAATCAGGGGTTCATTCATACGTTCTTTCATTCTCTTTTTTTTATCATACGATACGAGTATCATATAACTTATCAGGGCATAAATAAGAGTGCTTTCCATTGTATGTTCTCAGCTTTTTTCCAAAGTGCACATTCATTCATTTTACACAGTCTACTCCTGTCAGATTTTCTTTTGACATTATGTAATCCCAGCACTGTGTAATATATGTATTTCGTCCCTGATCATATTTTTTCTATTTCATGCTTTTAACAATGAACACATAGTTTTACTGGAACTTGATTCGACTTTGAATTTATGTCATAGGATACATATATTTAAAAATGGTTCATAATACCCTATGACTTGAGAAGCTTTTACTTTTCGGGGTGAAGGGGAACTGCGAAGAATTCACACATATTTAAAGCATGACGTAGCTATAGCTGTAGCTGCAATGTCATGTCATTAGCCTGGGCTTACTTATAAGTTGCTTTCCTCCATTCTTCACGAGGAAAACGAAGACGAGGCGTAGAAATGGCTGGGATCGTTCCATTTAATAAATCGGATTAAAAATTTACGATGCTTCCATGAATGGACTCATTAAATAGAGAAGGCTCACAAAGAAATATGTAATGTGTGAACTGACTGACTAAATCCAGGGATGAACCTTTTAGTAGCCCAGGCATGAGGATCTTCGTTCAAACTTTCAGTTTCACTGGACTATCCAAGAAAATAAATTTGGTAGGGTCGTGTCTCGCTTCTTTGAAGGAACGGACACAGGCCGTTTCATACCTTTTTTGGGAAGCAACTAGAGCAGTTTTAAACCCAGTAAATAGTATGTACTTTGTTTGGGTTTTCATTTCCCATTGCTGAAGGGAGCTGAGCCAGCTCATGAATCTTTCAAGAGTGTAAAGATTTGAAAACGAACAAAACAAGATGAGAAAAAGTAGAGCAGCAGCTCATTCTTCATATCATTCCTCTCTTCCTTCCTCTTTTCATTCTCCCCTAAGAAAAGGGACAACGATTCAAACCTTTGGGAAGGTCTTGTCTTCCATTCCACTTTAGAGAAAAGTTCTTTGATTCGGTGTGATGTTTCATGAATGTATGTGATGCATAGCATTTCTGGAGAAGCCCTGCACATTCATCATTCCTAACAAAACAACCAACATCAATTCAATGTTGAATCTCGTTTCGCATTTCACCAAGCCATGCTCATACATACCTATCCACAAGTATCATTTTATAGTTGTAGAGTGACACGAGCGAAAAGACATTCCAATTTTAATAAAACTATTCCCATGCCAGTCATGAGTACATTTCTCCTTGGTGACAATGATGCTACCGTCGTACCAGGAGTAAATTCACTGGGAACAAAAATGCTATGCAATGCAATTTACAACCAACGGTTTACATTATGTTATGTGTAAAAACGTCGATCGAACATGACCTTTCCAACTAAAGAATCGTGGACGACAACACACATTGATTGAGAGCTTCAAACCACATTCATCACGCTTAAAACAAATAAAAAGCTAAGGAAATGTTTTACTCATTTTCATGTTAATGAAACCTGTTGAACATGTAGCAGAGAGGAAATCACCATAAATCTTCAAACGTAGTAAAAAATTCTTCTCCCAAAAAAAGTGTAGCTGATAGGTTAACAACTAGAGACGTAATAATATGCAAAGTAATTTATGTGGTGGTATTATTGAAATGCATAAACTTTTCCCAACGATATTAGACAAAGTGAGCCCCATCCCGAATTGGTTCTGCTTGTTTGCATTATCACACATCTGTAACTAAACACGGGATGCTCATTGTTTTCCAGCGTGGCGATAGCAATAAAAGTGTTACATTGAGAAAGATAAGCACAAGCCCACAACGAAGGTAAAAACGGCAGGATCAGCGGCAAAAGTGGAAAAAAATTTACTAGTCACATAATCATCATAAAATCAACAATAATAAGAATGAGCCTCTTGACCAGGTGCATCCCTCAAATAAGACAGCTAAACTAATGCATACAATACATAATATACCCACCCGCAGCATTGGAGATGATGATAAGAGAAAAACTGGTATTTGTTTTCTTGAAATACCCACACGCGTGCATTTCTCCTTTGATCTTGCTGGCCACCGATTTTTGATGAGTTTGACAAGGTAAATGAAAAATTGAATTATTATTAATAATAATTTGATGATGACGGCTTCAAAAATGTACATAAAATGTGTTGAGGGAAATGTAAAACAAGATTTTTCTTGAGCAAGTGCGCTATTGACGCTAAAACAAGGTGGAGGACAATAAAAACCAGCATAATATATATCCATTACGCTCTCTCCAACACAGTTTCCAGCTCCCTCGTCGATGTAGGTATTTGTGCGGCTCTACAATGTAGCAATGTGATGAACGACGATGTGAGGGCCATTTTTCTTCTCATTCACCCCATCAACGATCTCTTTGATAGCTCTTCTTACAGCTTTTAAATCTGACATTTACATGCTTCCCAGTAATGATTATGATTAGTAGTACAAAAATGTTTACAAAAAAACCAAACGTTTTATATTGCCCCGTGGCTTATATTTATTTTACATGACGGATCCTCTTCCCCTCTCGAGTAATTTGCAATGTTGCAAATTAATCGTTATTTCTTTCTCCTTTTATCCCCAAACGAGTACGTGTTGTCTAATGTTATGGTCCATGATGCATATTTTCTCATCAGGCTGGTGGTAGTGACAGTAACATGCGTCAAATTTGTTTTGTTGTAGTTTGTTGTTGGTGCTTCTGCTGCCGTTTCAGCACAAGCCGTTTTTAAGCAAATCCAACACACAATCTCTTCCTAACGAACACCTTTGTTTCTTTAGCTACCTGTACATAAATTCGCCCGCATCTTTGTCTTCCAGACATGAGCATAATAGGAGGCAAATGACGAGGTAATAACAATAGCCAAAATATATGCTGACTCTTGACTAGTCTTTATATAAATCATTGTTTTCAAGTGAAAGTGTTCTACTTGGCTAATTCCCATGTAATAAATTTGGTTCCACGAACAATAAATTTTATGTTGGTGGCGTGCGTCCGTAACATGTGGTGGTCCAGGGCTATCACAATTCTGGTAAACTGAAATGACATCCAAGACAATTAGTTTCACTTTAATTCAGTTGGTTGAATAATCCTTCGACTGCAAACGGGAATTTAATAGAAATCCGCTTTGTGGTTCAATACACTGGCTTCACTGAATCAAATCGAAGTTAGGGATTTGGGAGTGATTGAATTGCAAGTTTATCATAATCAACTTTTCAGTTGCTGCTCCACCAGGACCTCCAGGAAAGCAAAGGATCTCAAGGAGGAAGGAAGCATTGTGGCTAATATAGTTCCGTCAATTTTTGCATTGTTACTGCTATTTTAGTCACGCTTCAATTTATTTCTCATGATCACAAAGTGATCTACTCCAAAAGATGAATGGGACATGTGATGTGAATCCATTGTGGGCTAAATTTACGAATGAAGTTGTCTTGTCTGAAAGGCATGAATGAACTGGGTAGGAACAGCAACAGCAGCACTACCAATTTAGTCATGCGCCGAGGTGGCCAGTGTCACAATTTGTAAATATGAGCAGATTAAGACTTTACGTTTTGTGTTGTGTCTAAAGATGAAAACTGAGATCACACATGGTGCTCCTGGTCAGTATCAATGGGCCATCGATTTGTAGTAAAATTAGGATATCAATGGAAATATTCTCAATTGAAAACTCATTATAACTCTTCCAGCTCTTTTTCCCACAGGTCTCCTCCCTTCCCAAACCTCTTGAGCCACAAGTCCCGAGCGAAGAAGTCAACAATGTTCACAAAAGTCAAAATGTTCATCAAATACCTAGAACTCTGACAGCAGAGCTCCACTCCACTTACATTGTGTCAGCAACAGCTCCCGTGCAAGCTATTGTTGCTTTCATCTCTCTTTCGATGTCTCTGCACCGTCATCCTGTTTTTTTAGAAAGCGTCAAAGGAGCGAGCCTGTTTTTCATCTATTGTAATTCATATATTCATTTCTTGTAGGACATTCTGTATTATTCATGCACTCGACGAGTCCTTCCTCGTCAAGAGTCTCCCATTGTCCTCTTTGAATGCCCAGTAACGCTGAAGTAGCTCCGAGTAATGGGAAAACACAATGCTCCACTGTGACATCAAGATGCTTACTGTTCTCAAGTACTTTCTGTTCCTTCAGTGTGTGTCTACAATACAACACTAGACATCCGTCCGTGGCAACTCAGGTTAATTTCACATGGTAAGTACATATGTGCATGTAAATCCAGTCACTGGAACTTGGCAAGACTCGTGTCACAGGGGCAAACTGAATAAGAGCTAGCTGGTGCTTTTCAACAGAGCTATAACAAAGTTGCGTGCTTCAGGTGTCCGAAATAGACTGCGCAACTCCCTACTTTCATAAAAAAAAGTACAAATGAATACTAGGCACAATTAAAACCAGATTCTATCAATAAGCACGCCCAACAAATATTATAATTTTGTGTGTCCATCTCTGAGCAAACAAAAACCGGCCTGCAGAATTTAATTAAAAAGTGTTCCCACCATTCTAGTTCCAAGGGGTTGCACATAATCAAATCGATTACAGGCCCAGATCTCATGAA
>JAQGAP010003084.1:0-13220 GCA_034697805.1 Orchesella bifasciata | reverse complement strand
GGAAAGAAGTAATAATAGGAGCCAAAAGCAGATGATGAAAACAAAGCCAAACAAAGTTACGAAATCAGAGAGTAGGAAGGATAAACTCAACAAAAAAAGAGAAATTTACGAAAGGAAAGTGCTATACGTAATGTAACATAACTGAAACCAACAGATGCTATCATCAATATCCTCGAATTTTCTTCCTGTGAGCTCATGAACTCAAAAACCTATGTTGTTGTACTTATGCATGCTGTTGCTATTTTTTAAGAAGACGAAGAAAAAACCTAAAAAGCAAATGTATACATTGGTTCATTTACAGTTGAAGAAAAAAACACACTTGTTCCAGAAACGCATATAATAAGTACATACTTCAAACATTTACACTCGCAGAGATATAGATACAGAGATGAATGTAGTACAAACTTATTCTATCTCCCATTCTGTCATGTCATGTGCATTATACTCCACTGCGTCCCATTATCTTATGGTCTACGGATTTCCTTGTGTCTGTGTGTTTTTCACCCTCAACTTTGCTTTCCCAGCTTTTCAAGAATGTCTTGACTTTGTAACATTTCTTGAAAGATGTGATATGCTGCTGCAGTGCATTCAGTTGTTGTCTCAAGAAGAAATGAAGTTGGTTGAAAATTTCTTTTCCTATTGTTGAGTGAGCTTTTTTGAGAAAATAAAGTTGCAAACGTACGATTCACTACTTATCCTATCGTTTCAGCTTGAGATACTGCTTAGCACACAAACTCACAACGTGCACTGGCAGCTGGGGAGGAAAAAATAGAAGCAAAAAGAGTGAATTTGTTCGGAGGAACACACTTGTGAATGTTTTGTGCATGCATGCCTGCTCCAGTGATACGACAACGACAATTTCACCACTCTTTTTTGTTTCGTTCATGAAACAGATTTGAAATTGTGGTATGAGAAAAACAGGCTCACTCATCGTCAGTCTCACGCATTCTTGAATTTGTCCCTACATTCCGTATAACTACTACTACAACAATGTGTGTAATAAGTACATTATTCGATTCAACAACATTTTCCTACTTTCTTGGCTTTTTTACATCCTTCTGGTAATAAGTACCACTCAAATACAGACAAAACAAAACATGTACATGGTAGGCGAACATTCTATTTCTCAGGCTCGAAGACACAAGTTTTACACAAAAAAAAATCTTTGGAGGTTAAGAGGAGGAGGACGGAATGGATAGGAGGAAAAGCATAAAATGATCATAGAACCAGCAAACATACATATATTGTGTATATAAGATAAGATGTGCACAATTTAGTTTATAATACTGATAAGTGTACATGGTGTGCTTAGTACTATGTTCCATTCGAACATTACATGCAGGAATGATTGTGCATGAATGGTTAAAATAGGGTTTTATAAGACGACTGTGAGAGCTTCTCAGATTACGTGCACTCCGATGCTTTGGTAGTAATTTTAAAGCTTTCTTGCCAAAATGTCAGTGCCACAAGAAAAGAAAGAGATTGGCTCTCCAAGTGGCAAATGATATGGACATTGTACCAAGGGGAAAGTCTCCCCGGGAAAATAGTTAGGCAGTTCCCTATAGTTTTTGGTGAAAAGAACAATGCTTACTTTCCCCTATATATAGAGAAAATGCCTACACAACACCAAACGCAGCAATGATATCATTGTGCACGACGATAATGGTTTGGAGAGTAAAAACAAGCTAGAAAACGGTAAGCTGTTTGCGTTGGTGGACACGACAAATATCATTTAAAATTATGCTTGGACAAACTTGGAGGCATTTCAAGTCAACGACAGCAACACGCCACCACCACCACGGTGCTTGAGAGGACCAAGTTTCTCCAGAGAAGGAAGGCTATATACTGAACAGCGTTACCGTATTTAGTGCTTTACAGATATTTTTACAGTGAAAGCAAAGCACCATGCTGAAAATCGGGGAAAATAAGAAAAGCCATGTTTTCCCAGTAACTTATGCTTAGAATGCATGAGTGGCTACAATTATGGATTAAAATTCTAAATAGATGAAACTTGATTAAATATGGAGAAACCCCTTTTTCTGCCCATTTCTGAGATATAAAGGAGTACTGCATGAATGACCTGGTTGAGCAGGGCACTGCCATTATTGTTCTTATCTTACGAGACAGCAAGATTCTCTTCAAGTGCCAAACGATTTCCTATAGAGTGGTAGCAAGGGTAGCCCAAAATAACGCTAATATCAAACTGCTAGGGAATATATGCTACGTGAGTTATTTGCGATGCAAGAGGAGATAGAAATGGACATGGCAAACGACATCTTCTAAAAAATATGAAGCCGACTGCCAATTTCAGATTCCGGGAAATGAGCATAGAAATGCACATTATATGTTAAAATGGATTTAGATCTTCTTTATCAAATATCAGCTACATATTTCTCCTCTCAGGAGCTTCTTCCCTCAGCATGAAATTATTCCGTTGTTTTGATTCATATATGCTAAAACATACATACTTTCAATTCTTTCATAATATATTGGCTTTAGTGCTGACTATATATGTATCAGATAGTGTGTCATGTTCACAAAAACACATGCATAATTGTAGAAGACCCCATGATGTGCTCCTTTTTTGTATGCTCTTCTGGTAATAACTTTTTTGTGTGTTTCTGATATTTCAATTGTGTTCATGTGGGAATCGCCCTACGTGATTCTGTGTTCCATTGTCTTCAAGGTTTTTTTTTCATGCTCCGACCATGTTGACTAATAAGACATGTAACTTAAATCATTCGCGTACCATTTTATGTTCCATTCGCACTTCCATTGTGAACTAAAAAGCCAGTCGAGGAGAAGCACTAAAAGGCTACACAACAATGAGTGGATGCATGAAAATTTCATTTTGCAAAGAAGCATGCTGCGATCAATGTTTATATTTCGCTATGTGACATAACAACTGGAGAGTGGTGCTGACAAAAATGTCATGTAAATGTCTTTATTACAGGCTCACTCTGAGACAGCAGGCATCCGTCCTATTATACATATGTAAATTACATTGTAAGTATAATGTACGTAATTCG
This sequence comes from Orchesella bifasciata, assembly GCA_034697805.1. Taxonomy (NCBI): domain Eukaryota; kingdom Metazoa; phylum Arthropoda; class Collembola; order Entomobryomorpha; family Orchesellidae; genus Orchesella; species Orchesella bifasciata. The sequence continues at coordinate 10,191 of JAQGAP010003084.1, read as the reverse complement.
TAGTGATACATTATGTATGTCCTGTAGGAAACACAAATAACGACTTTTCAGAATTTTTTATCTAGTCTTTCTTATACATAAAATAAATACCCGTGCCCACTTTTTGCTTTTCGTCCATTCATAGCCTGTGTTATATAATAATAACGTGAGCGCATATTCTACAAGTTGGTTGGACGGAGACAGCTTCAGGCTTACCAAGTACCGCAACGCTTTCCTGAGATTTGCTTTCATATGAGCACATCTGCCAGAGCCAAAATTTCTCTCGGTTGTTTATTGGATGTATGAATATTATATATACGTGTACAAAAGAGATCAAGCAGCATGACATTTCAGAAGCTGATGATGTCGTAGTTTCCCTTGAATACATAAATAAATAATTCCCTTGTAAGCTCCAAGTCTTGTCCTCACTTGATTCATTCAACCCGCTTATACCGAAAATATGGACGGGAGACGGGAGTGAGGCGCATTAAACACATTCTCAAATTGCTTCCTTTTCTATATCAGTTTCAACCCGTGTCAACTTAGCTTTATTTAAGTTGAACGAATTCAAATACATATGTATATATATATCACACAGCAAGGAGAAAGTGGACAACAAAAGACATTTCCTTTGGCTCATAAATGTTATGGTCCTGTTCCTCTGCCAATGCATAATTCCAATTGATAGTGTTTCTTACTCCTGAACCATTCTGTTTTTGGCACAAGCCATATGACATTCTCCCAACCTCACTTCTTCCGAGCCATTCTATTTCCATTGCGATCCCCATTACCACAAGGGTTGCTCCTTGCGGGGTGTCTTAATTTCACACAGAGACTGTTTAATAAGTAACCGACGCAGTTACTAATTACCCTCCCAATTTCGTCGATATGAACATTCAAGGCAGCAAAAAACTTGCCGCAGAAAATATGAAATACTGTAGTTGTGAGAGGTTGTGGGTTCCAATTTCCCATTTGTGAAGTGTAAGATACTGCAGCTACAATCGATATTTCATGCAAATCCTTCTGTAAATGACATACGGCAGGGTTTACGATGGTATGAAATGAAATACATAATACATTGCTGCTAGATTATTTTAACGAAATCATTGTTACGGGCAAACCTTGAGGCATTGTCATAGTTCTATGCATTATCATTCTCCGAAATCCAAAAATATAGAACAGCTTTTTCTTCGAGCATCGAACGCGACGTAACAAACAAAGACTTCACAATTCATAATACTGGAAGCTCTCCGACACGGCACTGATTGTTAAACATGATATCATTGAAAAAATATGTTCGAGAATGAAATATTGTTTCCTGACCGTCTTTATAACAAAAACATTTATGTTGCACAGTCATTAGTGAGCTAAAACATAAAAGGAGACGGGAGGAAATGTTATTTCATTCATTGAGACAAAAGCACGAGGAAAACTATTGTTCACATCCCTTTTCTCAGTGTCAGTACTTCTGACAGTTTGCTACATTTGTTATCTCATAGAGTCTTGAGCACGCAGCAGCTCAAACAAAAGAGAGATTTGTTTTGTTTCAAATTAGGAAAAACACCTCAAAAGACAAGTAGATAAGTATAAGGAGCACTTGCTCTATTTCATTACTTTGCTTCATCCATTAATGCATTTTATGAGGAACCCGATATTTATTTTTAGCCTTCCTAAACTAATCAGAAGATATGTTCTTGGTATAGATTGTTTTTACAAGATGAGAAGGAGAGAGCGTTTGCATTCACACGCAAACTCTGGTGAACAATTTTACGAAAGTCGGATGCTTTGAGAAAACTGGCAAAGACTCGTCATCTTTTGTTTATGTGTTTAACAATTCCTTTCATTGTGTCCAGTCCATGTAAAAAATATACCACGAGTAACACAACATATTTCACGAAAAAGTTTTCCTTAGAACTTGCTTTTCTTGTTATTTCACTTCCTTCACTTTCGATCGCTTACCACTTTTTAGATAAAATGTAAGGACATATAGAGCTTACCCGTTTAAAAACTTATTTTCCATGTCCTGGATAACACTTTTGTGGAAGATAGCCATGCACATAGTTTAAAAACAATGTGACGTATGTTTACTATTACAAAGAATTTAATTTAAAGCCATTCAGTTGTCAGTTGTAAAGTAGATTGTTTTTGCAATCTATGCTATAAATAAAATTTATGACTACTTCCGCAAAAACATAACAAAAAAACAATGGTTTCTTGTAACTTTCCGTAAACTAAAACTTTTTGCATAAAAATGAACACAATTTTATTGGAACTGAATAATATATAGCATCATATAAATTTTTCAATTCAAATCATGAATGTTTCGATAATAACAGGTGTGTATTGCACAGCACAAAATCCAACAAAATCTAGCGTACATTATCTGCTCCCGGGGGTATATTAAACAGCAATTTGAAACTGCCTTAAGTTGTCAACTATTACTGTAATTTACAGCAGGGCAATCATTTTAATGAGCCACACCAACCAAAATTACCACAGCCTACACTACACTCAGCCTATTTCTATTCATCACAATATTAAATCAGTTTCATGCGATCATTACATTTCCACTCCTTGACTTTGCACGAGTCCCACACTCATACGGGGTAGACAAATGACTATCCAGACGAGCCAACAGGGCAGAAGAATGTCGATGCGATAGAGGAACTACTACGTAAGTTTAGTATAGACATTCAGCGTGTTGTTCTCAACTTCCTCCGAGCCTTGAAGATACTAATGTTCTCTACTCAGAATGTTCCCAGAGTTTGCACACGCTCCACATATCGTTCGTTTTTTGGAAAAATAATGTCGCTGTCAAGAAGAAAAAGGAAGGATAGACGAGGTGAAATGTTTTAAAAGCTTCTATCCATTAGATTAAATGTACTTTGGATTAACTAAATGGCATTTCTGTCAACTTGTCATGTGACACTTGGGTTCTGTTGACTACAAAAGTCAACTCCTTTCTCTCCCTTCTTTCAGTCTAGTTATGCAATATTAGGTCACATGAAATTCATCAACAATGCATATAACGTGAACACTAAGTAAGTAGCTTTCAAAGTCGTCGACCATAAAAAGTTTTATATAAAAAATGAAGTCTTTCTGCAAGAAGATAGATTACAAGTCATACTCATTGTAAGAAAAGACTTGCATGACAGACTACTTGAATCTGCTTCCTTGAAGTTGTCTGTAAAGTCTCAACTTGGCCATAGCCTACGAAATGCAGTCTAAGCAATCGCAAATCGGAACTCGTTGTGAGCCGTAGCTATATATATTATACTCATGCAAAATGAAAGACTTTTTCCTACTCAAAACTGTGAAACAATTTATGAGTGCCGTCTGCTTTCCCTAAAATGACTTTGCGTACTTTTTCACTTGAAGATCATTCGTATGCTACCTACTACCCAGTGACTCTAAATTGTGATCGCTACATTCTGAATTACTTTGTGCATGCATGCATACATTTAGCATTAACATGCGAGAGTAGAGCATTGTACGAATGAAAATATGTATGTGTCTTGCTTGCACTTTTGCGGTGCTCCTCATGCTTTTTTACGAAACTCAAAAAACGTTGAAAAATATGGCAACTTGAACCAGAAACATTTGTGAAATGAATGGGATCAGCCTACTCTCAAACCATAATAATAATCATCATCATTGTCATTATCAACATAAAATACACTGTTTAAAGTTTTGTGAATTCCCTTAAAACACTTAATATGCATATACATCATGGCTGAACGAGGGAGTGGATAGCAAAATTTAAGACTGGAGAAGATGCACAAAAATGAGAAACTTTTCTTTCCAGCTGTATGCCCAAGTATATTGTATATGAACGTGAGTAATTCAACTCCCATGATGATATGAAGTGGGAAAGTAACAAGTAACGTAACAGATGACACTGCTCGTATGTTAAATGCTGTGGAAATTACCTCGACGAGGCTCATTTGTTATGACTTTTATAGTAATGAACCTAATGATCTCATGAATGGGAAACACACTGTTACCCATCCTTCCTCATCATCCCCAGAACCACTCTCCTTTTCCACAATGCTTGTGAGAAGATGAAGTAAGGCTCGACTGAGCCTCAAAAAGAAACTTGCATTATGATGATTACTATTACCATTATAGAACAAAAACTAACATATTTCATATCCAGTTTTCAGCCTTTCCTGGCTCAACTAGCCCACACGGGAAATATAATTTCTACATCATCATCCTTCGAAAAGTAAATTTACTATTTAATCCTGATACTTTTTACACCCAGTTCTTTCTGTTGGAAAAACTGTTGAGTATTTATGGATAATATGCCACGTCTGCTGGAGCAGCAGTGCATAATGGTGCATAAACATGTCTTAAGAGGTATTAGCAATGCAGCATCCCTAATTTCGTCTTTTTAAGTTCTCTTTTATGAATGAAATAAACTTCAGACTACATACATATTCTTTGTCATCACCTAATGTTTTTCATTTTTATTTCTTTTTTAACTGTCTTTATTCCACAAACGACGGTGGGGTTGTTTCTCTCGTACGTAATATATTTGTTGTTTCGGACCTGTCACGTCATAATATTGTAAATAAATGAGCCTTCACTTTGTCAATGTTTGTGTGCACGCCATGGTTAGTAATGCAGTTTATTATCTGCACATGATGTGGGAGTAAAGAGAAAAGCGCTGAAAGGTTTTAGACATGACCTCTGTTACTGCAGTTGGAACATGTCTAGTGAAACCAGTTCTTATAGAAGATACATCCACAAGTAAGGTGTACTTGAGGTCCAGTAATTCACTCAGGAATTCAAGTGATGATTGGTGAAACAAATGATCGCGTTATGAGACATCCTGACAGTAATACACTTTTCATTTACTAAAAAGCTGGGCTATACTATTTACTATAAAAAAATTATACAAAAATGCAGTGATCAGCTTTCAAAATCACATTGTACCTCATTATAAAATTAACTTAGAGGTTATGTATTTAAACTTGCAGCTGAAATCCTTAAATGCTTTATTTTGCATGTATTTTTAAAAGAAGCAAACATGCAAGAACCAGGCATTAATCTTTAGTAAAAAATATATACCCATCAACCTAATGCATTCCTCTATCAAAATACGCCTAGGTTCTAAATTGCAATGTCCAAATGTAGATCGATGATTGGAAATCAATTTGGTTTCACCAAGATTTTTCTGTAACGGAACAACCGGGAAGTCTGCAATCTAGATATTCACCTTTAAGTTCCATGCATATATTTTTATCCCGTTTATTATGACAACCTCTTTTAGGATTGTAGAAAAGCAATTTCCACAGAAAAAGAAAAAAGCACTTACTCAACACAATGCACGCTATAAGCGGTAGTTCATATTTATTGATGAAATACTTTGCACAAACTTTTTTTTGGAGCATAAGGGGCTAGGAGCATTATTCTGCCCATCACAATCATCACATCACAACGATTGCTTTCTCATTCACATAATCATAGCATCATGACTGCCAACCACCACCACCTCCTAAAAGAGTATGAGATAGAGAGGATGAAAAAATATAAAATAGAGATCTGCGCGAGCAAAACGTAACACGAAAACGAAACGGAAAAATCCATGAAAATAATGTACGATGATGATGGTGATGAGTCGAGTGCTTTTGTGTGGGAACGACAGAGATTTATGGGAAATTCTAGTTAAAGGGAACCACCCTATCCCATTACTGGAATAAGAATCAACACATATTTCCAGAGTATATGATCATCTGCGTTAAATTTTCTTCCTTCCTAATGTTTTTCACACACCCAAAACTCCAAAGGGCGCATATGTGCTGGGTTACAAAAGAGCACATTTTGGTAACAAAATTGGAACACACAAATCCAGCAATGAGGAGATGGGAATACTAGAATTAATACACAGAAAGAGGGTCAGGGTAACTATTATCGATCTTGCTTGTGCATTAAGCGATCAAGATCGTGTAGCATCTGGCTCGCCAAAGCTCCGCCGCTCCTGTCAGGTATTATTGTACATATTTTTATCTTTCATTGATATTTTAAAGTAATTTCACGACTTTGTAGCATCTCTTTAAATCAGCGAAAAGTAATTTCTGCCGTATGAAATCCCTACCTAATGTTTAAATGTATTTTAAAGCAGCACATTTACTTTGAGTCCACATTGGCAATGAAAAGACAGATTTGTTCTCATGATAATGTGATTTGATTCGTTTTTTGTGATGGCAGGCTCATAATCGAACGTATTTAAAGAATTTCCAACAAATTATTGCCATTATCGGCGTAACTTGGAAAGGGTAGAGCCAGTAGTAAATACCCCACTTTGTCTAGCATAATGCATGTTCCATTTGCCGTTTGCAACTGTTCTATCGTTGAAAAGTACACGGGAGCATTGCAATGTCACCAATAAAACTCGAACGAGAAAGCAAAACTGATGTCTGCTGTGCTACAGTTACTAAAAGAGAAGTCATTACTTCCTCACGATTTCTACTTATTGCCTCCGCTCCAGCTTTTATATGAATGAAATTGTGATGAAAATTTCAAAACTACTACGTACATACTCATATGTAGCAGCACATGGATACGTGGCTCTTCTAAACGAATGTGTATGTAACGTAACGTAACGTGCTCTAATCCTTTCAGAGAGACATTGGAGCAAGGCTTAGATAACGCGGAGAAAGGATAAAAGAAGAGAATCCCTTTTGAAGTCCAGTTGGTGCATATTTACCAGCGCATGAAACGGTAGACTGAGCTTTCAGTAGTCGGCCTTTCTAATGCTAAAACAGATTCTACGACCGATTTTACTGTTCATACTGTTCAGCTGTAAAATTGGCAAGAGGTCAAATGATTTCTAAAACTAGGAGAGCAAGTTCAGCTTAATAGCCCGTGTAGAAACTAAATTAAAGGCAGGGGAATGAGTCTTTCACTTAAGTGAAATAGTTTTTACGAAAAGCTGTTGCTAGCGCTTTCGTCTGTGTAACTGTACGATTGAAGCATACAGATCTCAAATGTATTCAAAAGCAGATTTTAAGCCTTTCACAATGTTGAGACGATACTCGGCGGATGTAAAAGGAAGTTGGAAGCGGTCATGTGAACAAAAGACTTCATGAATAGAATACCTAGTTTTGGAACATCTAATATGGATGTACATCATCATCAGTACATATAAATATATGGTGTGGGTGTTTGCAAGTGAAAGAGCGACCAAATAAGTCAGTAAGTTTTGTACTTTCCCAGGAAAGTTTATATGATGAGCTTCTCCACACATATATGAAGGCTATTCATGACCATTTTACATTCATCTAGCGAATCAAGTCGAACCGTAAGTCTCTAATTATGCAGATTTTAAATCGTTCCTCTACCTCTTGTAAATATGTAAAGCTACTCAAAAACCTTCACGCTCAAACTGTCTTTTACCTTGTGTGGGACCGTGCTTTCCGCTGACATTAGAATTCAGTGGTGGTTTTTTAAACATTAAGCCGTAATGTTAAAGTTGTACCTGAAGCTCCACATCACCATTACTCCATATTGTTTGCATGTGATGAAATTGAAGAAATGGATAATTTGGAATGAAAGATGTTCAGCTCAGATACATTTAAATATAGGGATTTTTAGTGTGAACTCGTTTGAAATTGCTTTAGTATTCTGGTCCGATTCCCAGAAAAGAAAATGTAGATTGAATGGAGAAAAGCTCTTCCCTTAACGAAGCAAAGTTTGACCTTCTCACTTTTTGATGTGTTGGGCTGCTGATGTGATCCCCAAGTTATTCACTACATATGGTGCATGATCCCTTTTTACAATAAATTCGGAAAACGCTTGTGAAGAAACGCAGTTTGTCCATTCCAAAATCAATTCCTCTTTAAGGAGGCTGGCAATCATTGAAGGATTGCTTACCTTCTACTTATATATGTCTGCATTCGATTCGGAATAATGCTAGAGTCCATGTCACATAACCCTGAATACTTCACTTCTTTTTTATTTTCCAGTCGATTCAAATATTATTTCTTTGAAAGGGGCTCATATAAAGTCGGCATTACTAGAGTACGTACGTACTTTATTCAAAAAAATTCCCATAACTTTTTATTTCCAAAAATTTACCAAGTTTGCCAACGGGGTTCCTATTGGCACATTGGCAGTCATTTACTTTCACCTTTTTACACGAGAAAAGTTTGTAGTATACGCTAGCCATATGATTTTCATCTGTAATGATAATGTTCTCGAATTCCTACATGGCTCTTGTTTGTTATATAGGAAGTGCAAGGGAAATGGAGAGTCCGGATGAATGCCTATGGTGTAGAGAAAGGAGGCATGAATGAGTGGAGCCCAAAGCCAGGAATTTGTTTCCGGCTGAGTGACTTACATATACGAGCTAACGAAAATCGCATTATCCCACAAACTTATAGGAATTGCAGATGACAATGTAAAAATATATCCAGAAAAACACATTCTGCCAACTCTACATCTGAAAATTTTATCATGAGATAAAACAATGTGTCATGCATGACCTACTTTGCTTGATATTTAATAGGGATTGTCGGAAAACATTCGGAACTGTGTGAGTATTGAGTTAGTACATAGCTCTGTATTTGGGAGACCCCACGAAATTTTGGCTAATAATCCAACTTTTCGATAATGTGAAAGAATGGAGTAATTTTACTTTTAAGGGAAAATCGTGCAGCAAAATTATGATGGTCACAATTGAGTAAGCGCATTCAGTTAAAAGGGTAGAGTAGGTTAACTCAAGGTTGCTTTGGTCTAATGATTCTCAGCCATACAGTCGAGTTGTGCTAGTAGTACACCATAATGAATCATTCGCATAAATGGCGACAACGTGAAATGTCAGGCACCAACGTTCCGAAATATTCAAGTGGTCACGGTTGATAAACTATTGGGCACAACAGACATAGATACACAGGGAAGTCCACCATTCCGTATTTAACACTTCAAATCCTATTTACACCTTCGTGATTCAATCTTTGTAGGAAATCGGTGCATAGGGTTTTACGTTTCTGACACTTTCATGAACAAATAAAGGATCGACCGAGTCCACAAAAGAGCGCAACATCACAAGATCTTGTAGTTTTTGCAAACACAATAAAGTTACGGGCTGATCAGATAACTTGAACAAAAGTACATCTGTTTGTGTTCAAGTTTTTTTTTGGGATCGAGAAAGGAAAACGAAGTTTGCCTAAATCTGCCAACCATTTTATTTTCTCATCGCCCAAAGTTTTCGCTCAGCAGCTCTGATTTGGCTTGACTTGTTCTGTAAATAAAGGAGATGGGAAAACAGACAGAAGCTTGTCGAGTTGAAGGAGATACATAAGTCAAACACAATTGACGAAATTTGATACAACTGTTGTACACAGGGATGTAGTATTAGTTACACAAAAGTAAACTACTAAAGAAAACTCTAATGTACGGAAATATACAATTACGCAAACTGCTTTCCAACCCAACTGCAACTCCAAAAACTACGGATTTCATCTTTGTTCTTTATAACTTCCTACTTTGCTCATGTTGATTCTTGCGAATACTTTCACCAAAAACTCTTCTGTTCTCGTTTTCTTTTGTATTTTAAATTGTAAAATGGTTCACCGTACTAAATAAAAGTGCCGAAAAGGCTTTTACTACATTGGGTGGGATTCAATGGGGGTGATATGATGAAAAATGGAACTCAAAGGGGGTTTGCCTCATTTTGTTGATGGTCCCTGCCACACGTATTGCTACAACCTTGTATTTTGTGAGCAGTATTTCAACACGTGTTTCATAAATATCAAATGTGTAAAAAGTCTACTGGTTATTATTTTCATGCAAACTGACCTCGTGATGTTTAATAGAAAAGCAGTAAAATATTAGGAAAAATGGTTCGAAATGATCCAATGGATTCTTTACCTTGCTCGGGCAATAGTTCTCTGCACAAGTTGAATTAACTTCCGACGATTCGGTTGGGTTTAGCACTGCCAGCCTTCTGTAAATAAACAATAAAAAATTCGAGGAAATTAAAATTTGACCAAAACGGATACTCTAGAAACTTGCAATGTGTTCTTGACATGGATATAGACAAGAATTATATGGAATTTTTTCAAAGAGAATAAATGTTTGTTTGTTTGAGTTCGGATGCTCCAATTGCACTCATACTGTGACAATAATTCACCTTCAGTTTGAAATTTGAGTACATATAATGACGTGAAGCTGTGTGCTGATGTTGTTGACACAAATAATCATGTG
>JAQGAP010003083.1:0-13222 GCA_034697805.1 Orchesella bifasciata | reverse complement strand
CACCTAGATTTTGAGAACCTCACAAGCACCCATCAATAAAGCATGTTTCATAAATGCATACTTCTCACCACGCTATAATTGTAATCTCTATATCTGCATTGGAAGAACCGCTTTTTCTACTGATAATTTTTTTTACGTATTACGTACATAACCGAGTTCAGAAATAGTATCATACATGCTTCCAGAAATGGAGTTTCTGAATGAATCCCATTACGATTCAGAACAAAATGCGGCGAATGGTATGAATGAGGAATCGAAATCTGAAGAGCGACATCTCATTGTAAATTACCTTCCGCAAAATTTCACGGACAAACAACTGTACCAGCTTTTCAGTCCTTTTGGTCCTGTTGAAAGCTTAAAAATCATGCGCGATCAAAGGGTAAGGACTTTAAATGAGTTTTCATTTCGTTTTTACTTTCCGTTTATCCAATTCCATAAGGTGATTATGGGCATAATTTTCATCTAGACGGGATATTCCTTTGGATTTGCATTTGTCAACTTTTTGTATGAAAATGACGCAAAAGCTGCAAGGCACGCTCTAAATCGATACCAGATAGAACACAAGCGCATTAAGATTTCCCTTGCCCGACCATGCAGTGATGATATTAAGGACACAAATCTGTTTATCAGTGGGTTGCCTCTCACATTTGATGATGATGACCTGTTTGGAATGTTTTCGGCGTACGGGGAAATTCTTCAATGTCACTTGCTCCGCGATAAATTCACTAAATTGTCTCGGGGATTGGCTTTCGTTAGGTGAGTGGAACAGCTAGTTATTTTTGTGGGGCAAAGTAAGACAACCTTAATTCCAATAAATAAATACAATATGTCCTGTTGACCAGGTATGATAAGCGTGACGAAGCATTTGCCGCAATTAGGGGACTTAATCAGAGCGTTCCTCCTGGTGAAACGACTCCAATTAGAGTCCGGTTAGCTCAAGATCATGGAAAGCAGAAGGCAGCATATATTGCTGGATTTCGAGCAGCATTGATTCAGCGGAAGAGCACACGTAAATATAAATTTGCATTTACATGTTTTATGAAAACAGTTTCGAACTTTGTTGCTAATTCTGTATGAAGTGATTGGCTATCCTTGATAGGAATATCCTTTCTAGTATCATTTCATTGTAAACTTGCTTGTTATCCCCCGAACAAACCCATGATAAAATTTCTTCTTTAGATGGTGTTCCAAATGTTGAGGCACATAACAGCAGAGGGAGGACATTAAATGAGAATGGCTACGGTTATTCCCAGGATGATGAACATATTATGTATTCTACAACCCGTTGGCACGGACCACGGCTGGGAACCGCTTGATCGCATAGCTTTAAAATATTTAAACTATATCATTGTTACAGTACATTACAACTTTATCCACCCAGTAGAGATACGGAATCCTACGAGGAATTTTTTCTTTCTTTCTGCCGATATGACATGGCTAACTTAAAAGTTAAAAGGAGCAATGGACTATGGAGTACAAAGTATTTTATATATTTTCATTGATTTGATGCGTATGGGTAGACAGTAGGTACTCGTATATCAGCAAGCAAGCTGTAAGTAATTATAAAGATGCGAAATAATAAATAGACAAGCGCTTCCAATGGACTATTGCAAGTCACTATATAGTAACACTAGTAGTGTAAACCCTGTGCGTGCACATTTTTGTCATGAACGAAATTCATCATTTATCTACTCTGGATCTATTTATCTACACATTTTTTCACAATAGTGAATAAAAACATAAAAGCCTTCCACTATTTTCAACGAAGCGTTGAAAGGAAATATTCATTGAAAATTGAACAATGTAATAACTCGGGTATAATATTTGAGGTGTCAAGTCAAATTCTTTGTTTGATACAGTACACAGACATGCATTTCACATTCACGTGTGTTTGTATTTCTGGCTCAGAGACTTATAGTTTATAGTAACTTACACTCGTTCGTTTACTCATTCATGCTTTGTTTGCAAAACTCATCAATAACTTGCCTTTTGATAACGGTTTGGATGGCTGATGCTGATACACACACAGATTTGCGAATCATAACAAAAACTTTATAAATGAATGAAAGTCGTAGTGAAATGCTTTCGCTGCATAGCTGCATAGAACGTGCATCTCCCTTCATCTTCGTTATCTTTACAGAGATTATACTGATGTGATTTCCGTAGCTTTTTAAACCATCACAATCATAAGCCACAAGCAGGCTTACATTCATAATACAGCCACAATTGCAATGTGGATAGAGATAATACGGATGGATTAGAAATACTTCACGTATACTTTATTACGTCTAGTCTACCTACCTACAGTCAGTAAGTCAAAGCCAGTCAGTCAGTACCTACTTTTCGTTACTTTACATTATACACAACATACTTACTTCAGGCATTCAACTTCTGGTTCTAGGTCTCATACTCACTTGCATGTATGAGGTTGTGTAGCAGTTTCTTTAAACATTTTCATAGTGGTAAAAAGTAAAGATGAAAGAGGTATGCGAATGCTTTTTCAGTTACAATGCCACCATTAATCTGTATACATGAGTATGTTTTAGTGGTCACCTACTTTCAGAGGAGTTCTTGCGAAGTAGTTACCTGAAAAGTTTGGTACGCAGTACCTGTAGCGTTACCCTCAAGTAAAGTGCTCGTGAGAGTTTGTGGTTCGCAATAAAACCCACTCTCTCCTGTTTCTATCACACAACTGAACCAATGTAATTTCCAATGTCGAATCTACAATCCCATTCTCATTAAACAAATAGTTACTCTTCTAACTTTCAATTTAAGTTATCCTTATACAAGATGCCTTTTTGAGTTCCATCCTAAAAATATCTACATATAAAGGTAAGGAAAGTGTCCCAAGTGTATGTGGAAACGGTTAGGGGATTTAAAAAATAGCCTATCGTCTTAGATTTATCGCGATTGGAGAACTTTAACAAACAGGAAACCAAGTAATATATTAGGCCTGGTAGTACCCTGTCCCTACCTTTAACCTTTGAACGTTCAGTTTGCTTTACAATGAGTGGTTCCAGTAGGCTTATATACTTACTTTTTATATTGTTTTTGAGGACAAGAAAAATACGAAACCAAGATAAAGATGACAAATCCCTTTACCAACTTTTTCATATTGCTATCATTATATATATACTGAACGCATGCATTTGATGCATTACACTAGATCTTATTTGCAAAAGTGCCCAAAATTTATCTCTTTTGCCTACAGGCATGTACTAAAAATGTGTATGCATAGCATAACAAGTACATTACTTGACGGACTCGCTTGTACTAGTGCATTTCAGCGTCTGATTACTTACCACATGACAAAAATAGAATAGAATACAACTCTAAACCCTGTTATATGATAACTTTAGGTGCACTGCTAAACACTAAACACTAGTGCATGATTCATGATTTTTTTAAATTCAAAGGTTCAAGATTTGTCAACTCAGAAGTAGAACACAAATGCATTCTAATCTGTAATATGACATGCATTATGCATTACTTAGTATTTGAACGTTTATACATTATGCATTTATACTTTTTGTGATCCGTATTTAGGTTCCTCCTAGGTCAGACAGCGTAAATAGTGTTTTCAGGAAGGAAGAACGACTAGCTTGTCTGATTCGGTGAAGTGATAACAACTGACTTTAGCTAATTGCAGTTTGCAAATTGAATAGTTTAGTATTCAAACTTTGAAAAGTATTAGGTTTATCCAGCCAACAACCTCGTGTAAAATGTCAATTCAAGGCTATAAAGGAAAATCTAAAACAGCTTTCTGACGTGGGTTGGAACAATGCAAGCGGTTCTTGGAATTTGTCACGACAGAAATTGACTATGCATTGTTATTTGCCTTTGACGTGAACTTGTGCAGTAAACGACAAATTAACAACTGCCACGCATATTTTTTTCTTGGATTTATTCTGAGCAAAAGGTGCCCCTTTATTAAAGGCAAATTGACTCTAAATAATAGTAGAAGACTACAAACAAAGTGCTTAGTTCTGAAGAGATAAACCGATGGAAAACTCAATATAATTATTGTAATTCGCAACATTATCTTGTGCTACAATGGGGAAAAGTCTTGTGATTGCATACATCTTGTGGGCAATCGGAGGATGGCTCGGGTTACATCATTTCTACCTTGGTCGAGATCGACAAGCTTTTGTGTGGTGGACACTGGTTGGAGGATATGGAGGAGTTGGGCTCATTGTAGACTTTTTCCGCTTGTCCAGGTAAAACAGAAACTACTTTGTGCAATTTATTGTAAAAAGCTATCGCCATGTTATAACTTCAATTACATACAAGTACTTATACTTTATCGTTAGATATGTTGAATATGCAAACTACAGCCCTAAATATCAGGATGCGATACGACAAAAAATGAAGGATTCTATAAAGGTAAGTAACATTCTTTGTGTTAATGAAACATTGTTATTCTGCCTGAAATTACAGAGAACGACTCCTTTACTCCTACCTTTAGCCAAACTTTTCATTCTACCGGTTTGCGGGACAAATCGTGTTTGGAAATTTATTGAGCTGGGTAGTATACCGTGCAATTCCAGAGGAGGATGTTCTAGGAGTAAACCTTTGGTGGTTAATAGTACTTGTTCCACTAGGTTCAGCAATAGGTATGTAGTTATGTATTCTTACAAAGATATACTTTTTTAAATTGTGTTGATGAATTGTTAACAAAACTTTTCATTTTCTTGTAGGAGCACATGTGATAGGAAATATTGGATCTCAAGAAGGTTCCATTATACCTAGTCTATTAGCAGCATATATTGCGCTTCCATTTTATACGATGCCAAATCCTAAATACAATTGGAGCACGTGGCTGGCAGCATTAGCTTTTCGGTTAAGGGTTCGCTGGAGAAAGGGAAAACCACAAAAGCGTCATATCTGTAAACGAATTGCCACCATGTCAGCGTGTGGAGTTTTGTACCTGTCATTGTGGACCTCTTACATGTATTACAATCTTCGCATAACCAACGAGCACGGAGAGTCTATTCATTTCAGAGATTCAGTTGCTAATCTTGTAAATTCGCCAATGTTCCGAGAGCTACGCGACTCCCTAAGACATCTTTGGAAATACTACAAAGTGCATGGGTGGCAAACCTTATGGAATGAGGTACTTAAGAACTAATATATTACGCATATTAATAATCCACATATGAGTGAGAGAAAACAAGATTTAGCAGTTTTGAATGATTACAAATGTGGATTTTGCATGCTTTGTTCAGATTATAACACAACTCGATCCAATGGGAGAAAGAAATGCCCTCAAAACTTTGGAACTGGGGTACGGTGCGACACAAGAAGAAATTACTCAGAAATGGAGAAAATTATCAAAAACCTGGCATCCGGATAAATACAGAGATCCAGAGGAGAAAGAGGAAGCTCAGAAAAAGTTTATGGAGGTACAGGATGCATATGATAGAATATCAACTTTGCATTCCAGAAGAAAGAAAATGAACTCCAAGCCTCGCACAGAAGACGAAGGACAAGAAGAAGTGAAAATAGAACTATGAGCGACTTTATGGATATTTTTCCTTACCAATCAAAAAGCCGTTCTTGATCTTTAGAGACTATCATTATTTCATATTTATTGCTATTTTTAAATCAAAGAAAACATTTTAGAATGATCAAATTAATGCTACAGAAGTATACTATTATAGTTATTCTTGAAATGTCTTGTCTTATCCTCCTGTATTCAGATGATTTGTGTCACCCTCTGTGTGTGTAGTGTACATAGTTGATGCAAACTCCAGTAAAGACTTATATTGCCGACATGAAACTTATATTCTTGGTATTTTAAGGTAATCTTCCCATTCTTTGATTTTTTCATTGTCATCGACATTGGCAGACTCGTTAGTGGAACATGATGGTACTCCAAAGCAAATTAGATGGGAGAATATTCGTAATCTTGCAACAATGCAGTAAAAGTGCAGATAAATTTGTCCAAACCAAAATATACTTGATGATGTTCCCCCAAAAGTATCCCACATCAAATAATGGCCAAACCCAATGAGAATCCGCACAGTCCATGGTGTCACAGCGCATACCATGATTTTTATCTATAGCGTAATCATAACATAATTTAACCAATTTTGAGGCTTCCATTAAATGAAAATACGATTCATAAAATGTTTTATAATAATACAACTTACAAACACTCGCCACAATTTAGTACGATTTACATCGATTCCTAAGATATCCTGCAATATTTCAAGACATTCAACTTGATCGCCAGTGGAAGATTTACGTACATCGAAGAACTGGATAAGCAAGGTTATGACGAGTAGAGCAATTCCTGACATCCAACTCAGCTTCAGAATTGCATTTAGCATGAGAACATGATCCACTTCGAATAAAATTATCAGAAAATGTTTCAAAAAGCCACTGTTAGGTAAAATCATGTGTAGGTCAGGTATGAAATCATAATTAAACAGGGAAGACGTTTCAGTAAATATCGTGTGCAGTAAAAGTCCTAAAATCCATGATACAAAAGGACCGATGACTAGTTGCTTCGTCTCGTGGGCCATGCAGTCAAAACATTGTTTACGTCTTTTCACCACGCTTTTAAATATCTCTTCCTTTGATGATGTGATTCCAGATTGACTTTATTCCAGAAAAGTGAAAAGGAAGAAATTATGCAGACTTGAAATCAGTACTTGTTTTTGGTACTTGGTTTGTACGATGATATAGCGAGACAAATACTTACCAAAAGAAAAATTGCTTTAAAGTCAGTCTGCAAACTTCAACTTTCATTATCAATTTAAAATTTTGCCATATAAAAGAAGCAGATTTAAGTTTCAGAGACTCCAGAAGCGATGCAACTGGGGCATAAAACGACATAACGAGAACAAGAACGATTTGGAGGAAAAGAGATCCGATAACCAATACCTTAAAAAGTTTTCACATTGGGTTAAATATGGCATACAGTATACAAAAAAATAATCTTTATGACATTTCAGTAAAATATTTTTGTATTCTACCTTCGTTTTCAAAGTTGTTTCGATTCCATGCATCCGAAAGAGACCTTCCATGAACAGCAGTACACCAAGGAAGAAGTAAATCGCCGACTTATGAGTTAGAGATAGCCCCTCAATAGCAATCACAGCCGTATTCATATCCACTCCAACAAACATAGGAAATACATGACTTATCCATTCTTCAGCAGAACGCTTGATATAAGAACGCGTAGTGTAATTTGTAGAATTAGTGATCGTTTGTTCATTATCTCTTTTACTGGATAGGATATCACTTGAAAAGTAGAGAGTCCCAAGAATGAGTACGGAACTCAGAAAAGAAGTTTGACAAACAAGGGAAAAACTGTTTAAAATTTTGCTCATGTTGCAGGTACGAATATTATGTAAGAAAGCTGGAAATATAACTTCATGAAATATATATATAATATAGCATGGAAATATAAATTGTTAAAAATGAGTCTTTGGTAGTGACAAGGGAATTGCCTGTCCTGATGAAGTAATAGCAGTTACCTGCCACTTTAGTTGGTACACATATATCTGTATAAATTCTTGTTGGTTATATAACCCAAGCTGGCCGGTTGTGAAATCTCTTTTGTAATCGGGGCGAGTCATAGTCATTAACTGAAGAAGCCATTCATCGGCAATTAGTACATATTATTTTATTAAGTATTATAAACTGTAATTACTTTATTTAATTGTCTTTGTTCATCTTTACAAAAGTTAGAGTCACCAGAAAGGTTATTGGGAGCACAAAGACCGGGAATAAACGCTTTCCCTTTCGGTAAATGAAACAATCATAAATGCTTATCTTCGGGATTACGAATAACTAGTGGCCATGGGTCAGGCTTCGCCCTGATGAGATCCGTGCTACAATACTGTATTCCGACATTGTATATGTATATTCCGTCATGGTATATTCCGACATTGTATATTCCGTCATTCCATGGTGCATTATTTATAAATGATATTTCAAATACTTTTAAAATGCTTTTTCGATCGGAATTTATTTTATTTGAAACGAATTAAAGTAAAAGTTACATAATGGATCAATATAAAAAATTATAAAAGCTCTTTGTAAACACAATTCACTGTATAATCATTTTCATTGTTTTCATAAATTTTACCCTGTCGTCCTCCAGGAATAAGTTGAATAACTAAACCATTCTTAGATTTCACTCGGGATAACGCTGTGTATAGTTGACCATGGGTGAATACAGGTTGCGGTAGGAAAATGCCGATTCTATCAAATGTCTGACCTTGGGATTTCGTTATAGTCATCGAGTATGCCAAACGTAAAGGGAACTGCTTACGACGCAAATCAAACGGCATATCGCTGTCATTAGTATCCATACAAATCCGTGGAATAAAAACTCGGCTGCCCTTTTGCTCTCCACTAAATACGGTGCAATCAACGATATTGTCTCCTAGTCTTTCAACAATCAGCCTTGTACCATTACATAGACCAAGTTTGGAGTTGAGATTTCTCAGCAGCATGACACAGCATCCTACCTTTAAATTCAAACAGTGTGGAGGCATTCCCATCGGAGTAATAGAATTAAGAAATTCAGTAGGATAATGCGCCCTTTCTTCTTCAGTCTCGCAATTTGATACGGTATCGACGCTGTAGTAGGCTCTTTTGTTCCCATCCAGTTTTTCCAGCATCGTTTCATTAATTCTCAGGGTATCTTCATTTTTAGGACAAAGAATGGAACGTGAAGATATCTCATTGACAGTTAAAGCATTAACGTTATCACCATAAACCGATTGAATGATGTCCTTGCAGATAAGCTCAGTGGGTATCCTGAGAAATTCCGATTCCTGATTATATTCATTTTGTCCAGATCCAACTTTCAGAAGCCAATCCATGAATTCAATTTGATTCTCCTCAACCCGCATGTTCTTCATAAGTTGCAATTCCTTGAAATTTACCCAGACGCTGCTGCTTTTCACGCAAGCTTCAACCACCTTCACCCGATTTCCATGTTTCACTACTGGCGCTTGTTGTCGAAAGTCACCTCCGACCACAATCGTACAACCTCCAAATGGGTAGTCCAAATTATTTCTCAGCGTTCTAAGGCTCCGATCCACGGCATTGAGCAATGTTGCCGTGCACATAGATATTTCATCCCATATAATGAGTTTAGTTGAACGAAGTAATTCCGCGTCCTTTGATCCATAAACAAATTTTGAAACGCTGTTTTCTTTCAGGTTAATTGGTATTCCGAATCCTGAATGAACCGTTTGGCCGTTTTTCAGTAAAGTTGACGCAAGACCTGTTGGAGCTACCACTTTGACAATTTCCTTGCGACTCAAAAGTGTTGATATTAGAGCTTGATAAACGAATGTCTTTCCACATCCTCCTGGCCCGTTGAGAAAAAAACATCGATTTGAGGAGCTGCCATTAATGCTTTCCATGATTGTATTAAATGCATTAAGCTGCTCCTGATTTAGCATTGATATTAAATGTGTAGATTTGGAACACTCAATGTCGATACAATCATTGCTGATGTGGATGTATTCATCAATGTTTCTGGTAGCCGGAAGTCCATAAGATTTGCAATCCCGTCCTAGTGGAAGCAACTGCTCTTCAATACTTTTAAGACTCATTTGCTCAGCTATGTCCTCATCAAAATTTCTGCGAAAATCTTCCATCAATGCTTCACGGAAGGTTGAGTAGAGGTTTTTTGCACTTGAAGGTTCGCCATGAAAGAGAATAGTGACAAAGAGTATCCGAAGTTGAACTGGCATTTGATACAGTGTTGCCTCTTCCATAGCTTTAATCCACGTGCTATCATCATCTAGTAAGTTCAGCAGTTTTGCAGCATCTTGGAATGTTTCGCATATGGTTCCATCAATTGTGCGCAGTTCTTCAAATGAGCGAGCCCCTGAAAAAACGTAAATTAAAAAAAATCATAACGGTTAAAATTGATTTGGATATCAGATGTTGAAAAACGTACCTGGAATATGAAGCAAGAGAAGTCTTAGGCAGTACCGTTCCGTATCTTTTGGGCTGACCGCATACATTCGAGATAAAACCTTGTCCTTGTTTCTTTGTCTCACGATCCACTTGGCAGCTGAAACGTCGTATCTATAATGGTACTGAATCTCGCTGTATAGATACTGTCTGGCTTCTGGGCATTTCGAATTCAACTCAAACCAAGCTGTAAGTGTGGTTCCTTTCAACTCAGCTCGTTCCAAAGCTTCCTGTTCTTTTCCTTCTTGAAACACTATAGTTTGTTGAAAAGGCAGATGAACTGCTAGTCGCTTAACAGAGTGGGATCGACCATGCATTGGATACTCTCTCAACCTCCACATTGCTTCTGGCGCCGCGATGTACCTTGTATCGATGTACTGCTGCACCTCATTCCAATCCAATCTGTCTGGATGTCCCTCCGCGTTAACTTTTACAATTGCGGCATCGTGCCCTTTATAAACGTACTTAAATATATATTTAACACTTTTCACTGTCGAGCAAACTTCAACGTTTATATGAGCGTTGTATTTTCGGCATAGATATGGATTATATGGGACAACCCAGCGATTATCAAGATGGTGTCCACTCTTTTCCACAGTCATTCCAGTGTCGCGTCGCCTGTATTCTGGATAGCCATCTCGGTTCGTATTAGTTGTGTCACAGAATTGTTTAGGAAAATCCTTAGTACATTGGAAGACACCTTCTTTTTCATCCATACATTGAGAGTTTTTCCCTAATGAACCACAGGGACCATGGATCATGCAAGTTGACACAGTTTCATAAAGAACAGGATCTTCATTGCGGTCGGGAATTTCTGCGCAGACGACCGAATCGAAATCTTCTATCTCCCGAAGTTTGTCCGAATCTTCTAAAATGATGAGCATGTGAACATGTGGAAGACCTATTCATAAAAATGTAATTTAGTTTCTTGATTTTAAAAGTAAATTGCAAAGAAGGTTTTGCTTACCTCGCTTCTGAAATTCAATGACAAAAATATATCCCTTTACACGACCGAATACATATCGAACAGTTATATCCACTATAAGTTCCTTAAACTTCAGACGGAAAACGGTTGCTACAATATCGGGGCGATCAGTTGCAGTTTCTCCTGGCTTCAGTTGTTCTTGAATTTCTCGCCACTTTGGATTGCAGGTAAAAGTAACAAAAAGATCAGGTTTGCCGAACATAGAAACCATCGTCATTGCATCTTGGTAGTTTTGCTGCAAGTTTCGTTTACTGCCGGTGAAAGTAGATGGTAAAATTACAACTCGTCCAGCTTTCAATTGTCTATGCTCTGCTTCTGCATTGACAAAATCCATCAAACCCATGTACTTATCAACTCGAAGCTGCTGTTGGTTTTTGTCTAAAGCCATAAAGTAAAGCCGACTTCCTTCTACTTTAAGAAATGCATCTACAATGAACTGCTGTGTGAGCTTTCCACAGTGAATTAGCGGGTTGAACTGTGGTCTCTCTTGTAGTCTATATGCATAGAAATCCTGTTGGGTTAAATTTGATCCGTTTTTTTTCTTCAGTTTTTCTTCTTCCCTCTTTCCAGTTTGCCATCCGGGTTCTCCATACGGAAATAAAATAGGATATGTCATGGGGTCACAGTTTGGACTGATGGATGACAGGAATTGCATTCCATTTGGATGAGAGGGGTCTCTAGGATGTATGCAAATATCCCTTTGATATAAGCTTGGTGGTTCTCCATCCTCCGAAGTAAAAACTGCAGCGACTTCATTAGCAATTGGGAGATTGTATCGGCGGGGATCCTGTGTTCTGTCCTTTATCAGCCACATGTCAATTCTTCCAGCTGGAGTGTTCTGCATTACTTCTCTCATCATACGAAATGCATGGGCATAAGGATTTACATCGAGAATTAATGAGTTTATTTGACTAAAAAATTCTTGCCTACACTCAGCATTGTGACTATTTCTTGCTCTCACTGTATTCGCGTACTCTGGATCCACTATGTAAAGTTGAGCATATGAAGGTTCGTTATCTGATTTAACTGTTTCAGATGTTCTGTGATAAGTTTGACCGTGGATGACTACTACTGGTGGTCCATTTCCTCTTGTCCTTTCAGAATCCGGTGGTTTATATCCAAAAGATGCGAACGCAAATGCACTGTTGTAGTTTCGGACGTGCTCCCGAAAGTGTCGACTGTCTGCAGTGTTTGTGGATAACCATGAAAGCAGAGGTTCTGGATATGGCTTCAGTGGTGGTAGCTCAACATTACCGTTCTCGCAGCATGATGAGAAATGTCCGAGTTGCACCTTTTCGCCTTCAAAATGTAATGCGTTACATTTGAGACAGGGCGAGTCCATTGAACCTAAGCTCATTTCATCTACCGTTACCGGCATGGTTCTGGCAATACTTGTGGTAATGACTGGTCGTCTTCTTATCTCAGCATTTCTCAATCTTTGATATGAATTTCTTCTTTTTCTTTCCTCAGATGTAGCTCTTGCTCGTATTTCGCGTTGATATGCATTCCTTTTTGCCTTCGCTTCTGCTGTTTCCTGTGCACGACGCTGTCGCTGATACTCGTTTCGCTTGGATCTTGCTTCAGGTGTGGTGTCTGCACTGCGTTTTCGTCTAGATGCATTTTGCAAATCGTTTTCTTCAGTACTCATTTGTTCCCGTCGCTGACGTTGTAACTCCAATCTTCGTTCCTTTTGTTGAGGTGATTCCGTATCGGTAGCAGCAGCTGACGTCGAAGGCTCTGGCATTGTAAGGGGCACATCAGATTGGTCCATGCTAATTATTGGTAAACTGATTGCATTCAATCATAATCATATCGTATTTTTATATCGGCATTTATTCACAGAGTGAAGGCAATGTTTTGTTATAAATTATTTAATTACCTTTACCAAACTGGATGGCTGTTACAGTGACGAATGATTGCACTAATCAAGTTTTACAATGTATTCCTGTTGTAAAAAAACAAACCTTGTTCGCTGATATTAAAATGAGTTCAATCACTATTAGTTCACTTACATGTGTAAAAAGTGTAAATTTAAATTTGTCAGTCGATCCACTTTCAGTTTTAGAAATGTTTTGGGTGGTTTTGGACTTGCTGGCTTTTACACGCGGCGATATTTTAAAAGTACCAATGAAAATCCCCAAAGACATTTTTAGTATAGACTATTATGAGATATTCCGTCATTGGAGCTACGCAAGCTAGCTATTTGCATCTCATCTTATGATGTTCCGTCATTGGAGCATTGCAAACTGGGTATTTGTATCCCGCCATATTATATTCCGTCATTGGAGA
>JAQGAP010003082.1:0-13227 GCA_034697805.1 Orchesella bifasciata | reverse complement strand
GTCTAGTTTAAAGATACTTTGATTCATCTATCTCAGCAAATCCGAATCGAAATCTTCCTCTCATGTGGTATGGAAGTGGGATAATTGCAGGACACGGAATTTGCCCAGGGATTTCGCAAATGCAATGACGTTTGCAACCGTAGCCAAAATATGCAGGATTTTCTGCGACCTCTGACTTTTTTTGCTCTTCTTCCAATTCTGCAAAGATTGACAAAATAACACGAATTATAACACAATTCGAACATGATGAAATAATGAAAGTAGCACATTATGCAGTTACCCTTTTCGGTCTTGCAAAGGGTTGTCACAACACGATTATAAATGTCGTCTTTTGACTGCCTATCAATATCCATCAACAACTCCCGACCACTGGAGAAAAACACACGAATGAAAGGAGTTGGAGTCAAGTTTGTGTAGGAGAGAACCTGCACCTCTGGATTTTTATACTGAAGTTGTGCCAAGTGCCAGTACGCAAAATCTTGGGCTCCTTTATGAGACTGAAGGTTCCACTTGTATTGCACGAGAAATATCTGAACGAAGGGTTTCAAAATGAGTCTCTGATTATTCAAATGCTGCACCGTTCTTCTTATAGGATGTAGACCTTTCATAAAATTCATCGTGGCACTCTTCCCGATAAAACAGTCGTAGTCTAAAAAGCAAAGACGAAAAGAAGAAGTGAGTTTGTTATGTATTGCCCCAACAGTCTTCAGCAATTAAATTAAATTCATTCACATTCACAATTCAACTAGGAACAGAAAAGACAAAAGAGGAAGAAGTTAAGTAATCCCGAAAGTTTCTTATTTTGAGTTTGATGCTAAAATTCCTAATGCACAACAGCCTCAAATAAAAATTTGTAGTAGTAATACCTGTTTAAATGGAGTTTCCGAAGGAATGGAGCACACCTCAAGTCAGCCGAAAGATGAATTAAAAAATGATAAATGAAAATCGAAATAACTAAAGAAATCAACAAAATCTCACGAATCCTACCTAACCTTTAACCTACCAACAAACTAATTGACTGATTCATAATGAAAAGTGTTTATTTCCACCCAAACATTAAAAAACGAAAGCTACGCAGCAGCTGCTCCAAGTAAAAGCAGAATAATAAATGAATGAAAACGGAAAACTGACGTGGGCGTCTTAGGGGAAAGCTTATTGATAAATCAAAATCCAGGTAAATGCACTTTCTGGGATCTCTCGTTCTCATCCACTTTGGTTTTATCTTTGGTTGTGTGTGTATCCAAAACAAGTGCGTATTGTGTACTTTCTCCTTTCCCAAGTTTTTATACAGATGGGCTAAAATTCGGACGACTGCGCCGCTCCTTCAGGGTAAAAGCGAGAACTCACACGTTGTCCAGAACAAATAAACAACGGTCTCTTTGACTTTGTTTCCTTTTCAATGCACAAATTTTACTTGGATGAAAAAGATGAAATTTTTTGCTTTAGAAAATGAAAATTGGATGCAAAAGTCTCAGTTTTTAAACATTTTTTCTATTTATATTTATCAGGTCATTTAGTTGCAGATCATATAACAATAGCATAAAATGTATTAAAACTTCAATCAAACATAAAAGAATTAATAATAGTAAATTGGAGCATAACAAGATTACTGATAATATGTAATAATAATAACAATTTTTATGAAACCAAATGTTCTAAAAAATAACTAAACAGGAACAAAAAGCAGTTTTCTAGCATAATTATTATTCAAATATTATGTTGTAGTAGTGTCGCCGTTTGTATCCTTTTTTCTTCTCAGGAAATGCTGGCAGTTGGCACATGCTCGTCAACAAGAGGTTTTTAAATTTAATGTATCAATCATGTTCAACGATCAACATAACTATAAAAAACAAGGCTTCAGTTGGTGAGTTTTGGTTGGAGTCAATAATAATAATTATTATGAACGGTTGGTGTGTGTGCGGTGTTGCATATTTAGTTGGTAATAATAATGCTGGTGCAAATTTGCAAACTTAAATGTAATTGTTCTTAGCACTCTAATATTGCTACAATATTTTGCAAATACTTAAAAAGTTTATACAGAAATGTCAACAAAGGACAAATTTTGATACTTAGGAATTAAAACATAAACCCGCTTATAAATCATTGTATAGTTAGTTCTTGTTTTTTTTGCAGTCTGCTACTAATACATAATGGTTGGCTGATAATATACATGATGACATGCTTAAACAATAATCTCTTACTTGTCACATATTAGAAAAAGACTCAATATAATTATTATGATAATGATAGTGGGAAGGAATAATTAAAGTTAATTAGAAATATTACTTTAGCCGTACATATACTTGGAATCCGTATTAAACATCACATCACAATCAATCACTAACTGTAAGTTCTAGACAGAGAAAGCGTTATATAAAATCCCTGTGCCATCATTATTATTATTATTATTATTAATCATTATAATTATTATTATACTGTTCGATAAAAATGTAATCTCAATATGTTTGTTGGTTTCTTCATTGAAAATGGATGACTACAAAAGTTTAGTTTAGTTTGTAATGCAAAGCACTAGTTTATAAATTAAGTAAAAACATCATTGATCACTCTAACTCTAGTTCAGTTGCGCGTTGGGTTCGTTTCAAATTGGTATTGCAGTCAGAGAATAGAAAGATTACGTGTGTGTGAGTGTTTTTCTTTTGGAAAATGAATGAAAATTTTGTGAATAAAGCACGAAGAAAGCTTTGTCATTTTTTGAGTGCTCACATATATATCATGAATGATGATTAGTCATTCTGCTTGTAAATCAAATCAACCTTAAATAGTTTTAACTTTACTCGCATTATTTTTTTGTTTACTTAAAAGAGATATACCTGAAGTCAATTGCTTATAATTTGCATAATATAGATCACAACGGTATAACAACATTTGTGATGGGTGGCGAACACGGGAACAACTTTCTTATGTGACTGGAGACCATGCAAGAATATACAGGAGCAGTAATAAAAGTAAACGCACGTACATACTGGACACGCAACAAGTGGAAAGACGTGAACCGAATCAACCTTTCACCACTGCTTATCTATAATATCCTCCATGGTGCTGTATTCCTGAGGGGAATTTTGTGCTGAAGATAAAACTTATTGAAAATTTGTGCACTGATTGTTACTCCAGCACAGTATGCTTCATAGATTTTTGTAAGTAAAAAGCGTTTAAAATCCACATTCAAACAAAAACATTTGGAAATTTGTTACTAAAGTTAAGTATAAAACTTGTTACAATTACAATTATGACCACTTTCACAACACATGCATGTAATTTGACTGGTTTTGAACACACAGACCAACTGGCTGTAGATGTAGAAAGCAAGTAACATAACAATAATGCATTGTGTGTTAGTTAATATATAAAACTAGTAACAATGTGGTTTCACTGTTTGTAGTAGCATCGGTAGGTTTGTTAAGCATTTAGTTCAGCATTTATATTTTAAACAACGTGATTCGCCATTCGCATAAAGATATTTTCCCATAAAACGTAGAAACATTTATGTCTGTATGTTCTTGCAGTCATCTCATCATCGTCCAGTGAAAAGTTTAGATTCTTTCGCTAAATACCTTAAGTAGTTATTCTCAAATGCACAGCCTGGTAAATTTGTTTGGTTTTTTGTAACTTCTATTGTATGAATCAAATTTACATTTTCCGTTTCACAGTAGTAGTAGTTACTATTCTCATATAAATTATGTAAAATTGCAGGTATTACAATTACAGCAGTATGACGGGATTTTACAAATTACATAACATGTTTAAAGTTTCTTTTTAACTAGGTTTATGTTGTTCTATATTATGTTATGTAAGCAATATAGTGTGTTGCTATAATATTTATTCATTATCATTTAGCTCCTCTCATTCTGTTTCTCCTTTCAGTCGTAGTCTTGCAAAATCTTCGAATATAATATCATCATCCCTGTGAAAGCATGAAACAAATATTAAAATTAATGCAAATGCAAACATAGTACATACATCGACCTCTCCCCATCATTCAAACAAAAAGTTTAATATATTGCATTTATTCAACAACTTACGTATCCAACTGAATCAGATTCTCAGTAGGAACGTCTCCACCATCCAGGTGGTTTTGCGACGGAGACTTTGGCAATGGAGGGAGCTCTTCCTCTTCTGGCTTAGGATGCATGAGCACAAACGGGAGTTCTGCTGATAAATCTCTGCAATTTCAGGCGAGAACTAAGTCAACAAACTGGAGTTCAATCGTGAAACTCTATTAATGTATCAACTATATAAGCCATTACGATGTTTGCTTGCTAGCTTATATTATTCCTTCTATATATTATGCTATGGTATAGGGTTTGCTTGCACAGTTCTACATCCTAGTTTCTATATTTGTGCATGGTTCTAATTAATGTGTCCTTGCCCAAGTGTTTGAAACACAAAACACATCATACATAAAACTATGTGCGCTGTCACGAAGTACATAAAAAACAACGTGACTGTAGAACAGTGGGTTAGTTTTGCTCCCTAGTGTTCCGTAGGAAGAACGCACACGTCTCCTGTGCTTAACCTTTCGTGACAGTACGCAACATTTCCATTTTCTCTCCTCATTTTCAGGATTATGTAGCTTTTAGCGTTTTACATAAGTTACTAGTTTTGGGACTCTGTGGTTGTCCGACTATGTATCACTACGGAAAGATTCATTGGCCGTGCTCCTTACTCTTTCCGAATATATAGGTGTGCGTTTATTTATCTTTACAGTCTTTTTCATGTAGAACTTACTCCAGTTCTTATTCTATATCTGCCGGATCATCTTACGCTTTCTTTTCATTGCGTCATCTAGTTTTAAGACTTTATTCACCCTTGTAAATTATGCATACAGTTTTTTTTGACTTACTACACAAGACGTTACAAGTGACGCCCAGTATGTATACACAAATATAATTTATCTTACCTAGGTTCTTCCACACGTGTAAAATGCTAATTTGCCCAAAAATAGGATAATTTATTGAAAAACTACTCTGTTAAATTTCTCTATTAGAAAGTAAAGTTCATCATGAGCACTACTGCCTGACTCAGACTATAAAATTTAATTTCTTACAAAGAAGCAAGCAATTTTAGCCGTTTCCTGTTGCTATTATGTGGATGCGACACTATATTTCCTGTTTACTGGCTTTATGAAAAATGAGCAATCTAATCAGACCAAAAAGTAGCAGATATTTATTTGCAAATAATTCTTACCCTCCGAGTGGTCCGAGACATAATTTCACCTTTACTTTGTACTGAACGATAATGCCCAGATTTTCCTTCGCCGCTGGGTCCGTAATTCTGTTGGAGTAATAATAGGAGAATACAATCAATACAATTATATGAGGATATCCGGGCATCATAATTCAATTAGTCATTGTATCAAAGAATACACATGTCTTAGCTCAAACCAGTACAGTTTATAAAGCGGAAGTCTATTATTAGAATAAATATAATTACTACAACACAAGTCAATAAATAAATATATATGCTTGATCTACAACTATATATGTCTAATAATGGCATAATGCATCTACACAAAACTACATTACAATACATAATGTAATGAAATCGTAATAAAGTAATAAAAATGAAAAATATATTAGGGAGAAAATCCTCCACAACACATCCTTTGCACATCATCAGTCCACCCAAAAAATATTGATCGTTTCCCCCAAGAAGGATAACAAGCTATAATTTTTTACTCACATGGTCGACGAGGCGAGGTTGGTATCTTCATGCTTCAATTGACCGTCCAAGGCAAGGCCTCTCTTTTCCTTATTATTTGCTAACAGTGGAGTCAATGAATATACTTTTGAAAGAGTAAAACCGGGACTAACAGGGCATCCATCTCTGTAATTTTTCACATAAATAAATACAATGTCATATGTATGTATGTAGTAACTAGCAATTTATCATAGTTTAAAATGTGTCAGGAATGGATACATATATATCGCCTGATCGGTTCATTCGGTATGCTAGCAAACGTCTAGTAAAACCATTAATTTTCCCTAGTTTTTCACTGAGAAGATTCAAAAATATCCAGGAAAGGGGGATAGCATAGAGCTTTCTAGTAAACTTTGAGCAATAGTGGTAGTATTTATATGCAGCATCAATACTATGCACGAATGAACTCAGAGTCTGGAAAAAGCAATCTGATATTTAATGCCAAGTAGTCAAACTCTCCTAACATGACTATAACATGAGAAACAAGTTTTATAACCGATTACGCAATAAAAGTCGAATACGAAGAAAGCCTAAAAAGGGATGATGGATAGATGAAGGGAAGACAAGAGAAAAATCATTCGTACTTTTCAATTCCCAAGCAGGGAATATCTTTAGTGATCTGAATTAAACATCAGATCAAAATGAACCCTTTGCAATTCAGAGATATACTTGTGTAAACAAAGGGCACATGAGAAACGTGGAGTGACCTTTCAATAATTTTATTGTCTTCTTGAAACACTTACTCGCTTTCGCTCTCAGCCACAGTACATTTATACTGAGCAGTGGAGAAGAGACAAATGTCGGCGTACTGACGAACGGACACTTTAATTTTCTTGACAGTTCTATTTGAATTGTTGGCTATATGAACATTGACGGCTACAGACTCCCCGTGGTGGTACAACTCTTTGTCTAGCGAAGCTTCCAAGTGTAATTTATTCGGCGACATCATGAACTCTTTTGAGACTTCTATTGAGGGTTGCTCCCCTTGCTTTGCAGGGGCGTACATAATCTTCCGGATGGCAAGGCGGACAGAATTTCTGTAACAAGAAACAATATCCTTATATAACATTACATTACATCAAAATTCCTGTAGACGACATACACTTTTCTCCCAAATACATTTCACTTCCTGTTGCCCTTTTCCATTCCCCTTTTTGGGATCTTGTAGAAACCTAAATCAAGTGGGATTATTATTCAGCCTTACAGAAGATTTTTAAGGCACATTACGAGCAACTCAAACATTTGTGAAAACTTATGATGATGGCTGATGTAAAATGGGTGGTCTTATTAGGCATACGCTCATAGGATATCTTGGGTATAATATTCTAGTACATCGAATCAGATATGTCGCTCACTTTCACCAACTCCTTACAAATGGTAATGCATAAAAGTAGGTGCCACATCAAGGATATTTGTCTCTAGCACTGCACATAAGTATGGAACATAATCGTTTTCTCAAGCATCCATTTCTTTTTATTATATATCGTGTTGCATTGCTTGAGGGATGAGAATGAAATATCGAATTCGGATCTCAAATTTAAAAAAAAAGTCCCCTAATGCGTGGTATTCAACCTCCACATCTCTGACGTCATCATTTTCTTCTTCCTACCGTCCTATTTATGTGTTTCATAGTTTTGGAAGTCATGCGCTATAAACTAGAAGTGAAAGTAGCTTTGTGTGGTTTTCTATAGATGTGGTAATGAACTGACTTAAGTAATCGCCTGCGGGTTCCAATTAGCAGTTAATTAGAGTTTTACTTGAAACTTTCCTTAACCGCGAAAACTAAGTATTATAAATTGTCACTATTTAGAATGGAATTAGAGGTGAAAGTCTCGTGGAAAATAAACCGTAGTTGTTTTTGCCGTGTGAAAAAGCAAACAACTTCAAATTACGTCGTAGGTAAAGCAGACAAACTTCCTTGTTACCTTTCGGCATTTTCCATTTTTGCCAAGAAAATGATAGAAAAGTTAAGCTAAAGTTGGCTATTTCTACTTTCAAACTTTGCAACGAAATTTTCACGCCTTTCACCTACCTCCCAGCTATTTTTTGGAATGGATAAAATATTTCTGTTTATCCCATCCTGTGTCAAGACTTACTTTAAACTTTCACGAAACTGTCAGCTTACATTCGTTACATATTGTGCACTTTCTCTTACGCTTGCAGCTGAATACCGTGAGATATAGATGTACGGATAATATGGACTTTAGTTTCCGAAAGAAATATAGACGCTTCTGAATATTTGAGAATTCCATATGACATACCATAAATTGCATTCCGACATACCCTGTATTCAACATGTTTGGCATACTTACTATTAGCATAATTCTGTTTGACATTCGGACTGGAAAAGAAAGTTGTTACTTAAGGAATAAAATGACTAGTTTGCTAAAAACTTATGCATCTCTTCGTTTTGTCCGTAAATAAACCAAACAGTTTTTAAAGTGAAAGTTCATGGAACTCAAATGCATTCAAAGATTTACTTGATGCGGAATTACGGATGCTACAAGCAGGCTTTTTAATTCAAATGTGAAAGTCCATTTTCCATTCACGTCTCAGTCTTTCCTAGTTTAAGAGTTTGTGTACCGTAATGAAAATTCATGTTCTTCATTGCAACTCAGTAGTACGAAACACGAATTCAACTAGCCCATAATAGCCCACTGAATCCAGAGCCAACCGACTGGGATGTTTTGTAATATACTTGTCTTGAAACGTAGTTTTCCGGGCCGAGTTGTTAACATAGTTTGAATGGAAAGTTGGAAAAATACTCACGGCAGCTGAAAAATTGGATAATGCTACCTGCGAGCCATAACGTGTTTCAATAATACGACCATGTCAAAGGGTGGAATTTTTTGGAAAGCAGTATGAATATTTGATCCAAGTACATTAGTGGATGTTTGCCTAATCTCACAAGGATATGCTTTCAGTCAACTACGTGTACATCACGTAAATATATGCATAGACACTTTTGCCAGCAACTTGATATTCTCCACCATCTCCACACTTCACAAACCAACAACAACACATATTATAGTAGATATGCATGTAATGAGAACAAGTTGCAATAAAGAGTTCATGTGTGACTGCTTTCGAAAGCAAGAGACATTAAATTGAAAACTTTGTCACCATTAAAACTCCTCAGCTTCTTGGATGTTGTTTCTAGTCATTCCCGAAGGCAGTTACGGATGTATGTAATTGAAGATGGAAGGCATGTCATAACATTTAACCTTTTGCCTGCACAGGCGTTTCATAAGTTTGCTTACGATTTCACAAAATGTACACGTACAAATTCATGCTCAATACACTCGAATTGTTTTTGAACTCGAGCTCATCGTATCTTTTACGCCAACTTTGGCTCTGTCAACCTGAACGATATGCTTGGGTTACATGTTTTCTTGAGTGACTTTTACTAGTATGAACAGGAAAACAACCAAAATGTATCCTGGAAGGGATTCTGTTTTGCCATTCTTACCTGTTGTAATTTACAGTTAAATTGAGCATACAGCCATTCAACACAGTTCTACCCTGGCGATAGTATGCTAAATTGCATGTGTGTGCTGCAAGCAAATCCAAAGGCATACCGAGTAAAGCTGGATAACACCCAGTAAATAGAAAATGGGAAAAAGCGCACTCAGGTCATGAAAAATAAAGCCACTTTCTCCTAATTTATTTGCAACGTGTGGCTTGTAACAGCACAGGAGAGAGGGATTAATCCTCATAAAAGTCATTTTTGACTAGCTGAATTCATCGAAGAAGTAAAGATAAAATAGATGAAACATCGCAGTTTTTTTTATTCACTGTGGAGAATATTACGTATGTACATCCTCATTTGATTAAAAGGCGAACAACTCTTTGTCACTACTGTTCACCTGATATTTTCTACAATTCTGACAAACATATACGTAGAAGCCTATGAGTGTTTATAATACCTTTGTCTCTAGTTCCAGTATCTCGTCTCTGACCCTAATTACATTCAGAATTATGTTTGCGTGCAACTTTGCCTGTTTCCTTTCTCTGTAATATAATATGCGAGTGGTATAATCTAACGATAAATATTACCACAGCGAGATGCCAATGTCTGTTCTAGTTCTAGGATCTCCACCCTGTTTAAATATTCATTACATCTTTTTCTATCTCTCCCCTTGAGCTAACATAATTATTCACCTGTCTCCAATAATCATCCAAACTACAAAAATTGGAGATGAGAAAGTACATCATTATGAATACCCTTTTTCTACGACACAGAAGGGAGTAATCATTGAACGAGCATGAGAAACGAACGCTGAGAAGAAGCAGGGTGGAACAATATGTATGTTCTTGTTAACCCTATATATATACCAAACTAGTCTAGTCCATAAAATAAAAGTGTGTGTGTAAGTTTTGTACCCGGAAAATATTCACTCGAGAGAAAAAAATCTCGTTTACTTCACCATCATATCATCGCCATCATGTACTTGAGAAAAAGTTCTATGCCCACCATTTACAACTTTAGTTTGAAGAATATAAACTGCCAACACACATACCTTTTATGAGGCTTGTCGTCAACATTTTCAGCTACATACGCTTTCAGCTCGTAGTCGACCCCACAAGGCTTCCCCGTATCACCTGGTGCTGGTTGTAAAGTTACTGAAGCAGGACAATGAGGTGGTAGCTCGAAGAAGAATGGAAATGCGTTTGCTCCCAATTTTTTCAGAAGACGTTCCTATAAATTCCACAAAAAGAGAAAGCATAGTTAAAACATTAAGCCGACATCATGGAAATTGGTTCTAACATAATCACAGTACTTATGTATGCTGACATTAATGCTTCATCCAAGTAAATGTGTAGAATGAAAATAGGACAAGGAATAAGACGCGTACTTTCTTTTAGTACTCCTTTCCGAACTCACTCCAACTTGGAATTTTTAAAAAGTATTTGAGCTGTAGTCGTTACTACATAAAATAAATGTTTTTTTTTGCAGGAAACCTATTTAATAACAAATTCATCATGGTTCCAATGAGAGATGAGAAATGGTGTGCTGATGTTTAATGTCGGATATGGGGGGCTTTAGAAAAGGAATTTTAGTTTGGTGAAGTGGCACTATACTGAAATCGTAGTAACTTGAGTTAAAAAGTTTCACAATAGACATATAGACCATGATCAATGTTATACATGCACAGTTTACCTATAGTATACATTTTGTAAGGATATGTTATGATGCTCTAGCTCTACATTAGTTCAAGGAATAGCATGAAAAATTGGTCCAAATTGCTTTCACTCCATGAGTAAAATCCTTTTAGCTCAAGACAGAGTATAGAGAACTTTCACCAAGGCGAGAGAATCCTATTCACAAAGTCAAAGCTCATATCTTCTCCCATCAATATCAATTTTACCGCATTACATTATCTTTACATTCGAACTACCATGTACATCCTCCAACCGCGTTTTCTGAACTCGCTTTCACTTAGGGAAAATGCTGTTAATTATGTTCAGGTAATTAAATTTTGTGCCTGCTAGCGTACAAGAACTGAAAATTTAGTAATACGTAAGTTGAACATTGACATTTTCTCCGTTCATTCATTACATAGTGTATGCTCTGCTCTCGAGTATTGATTGAATATTCGTGAAAACGAAAGTTCAAAACAGACTTTTGTGTGCGTCAGTTTGCTTTGGAAAAAGTTGTTAGCATTATTAAAATGGAAATCGCTAATGAACTGACTATTATTCATCTTGTTTGACGGTTACAGCCCAGCTCCGAGGGACATAAAATGCGACTGCTGAGACGAGAGACTGGATGAAAATGAGAGGTAAATATGGCACAGTTATTAGAAGCTGTTTGTATCAAATCATTTGCAATGTACCTTGTTTTTCCGGAGCGAAGAGAGCTAATATAATCGCATTCAACATACACAATTTGGCATTTGCTGCACAGAACGGCTTATCCTTGTTGAAACCATACACAATACATCTGTATTTTTTTCATTTGAAGTTATGAAAATATCAAAAGTCACATCACATCTCAAAGCCGCGATGTAGTAATAATATTAACAACATGACGTACAAGCGTGTGTGCTACCAATCCACTTTTTCTTTCCTTTTTGCTCAAAATTATTTTCCCTTTTCAGACTTCTACGGTTGTCTTTTCCGACCTGAAGGAAGCCAAAGATGTCATTTACCAGGTAAATCCTGTACAACGTGGAACATTACTGGTAGTGTCTAGATAACTGGATAAGCTAGAGAAGAAGATTTAAGCTGGCTGTTTTTCTCACTAAAGTCTGAAAAATTATTTCTACGTACGTAGAAATCTCATTTTCAAGGAAAATTGTCTTAACAAAATCCAATGCCAACTCCATAACTGATGAACTTCCAAATTAAGTTGATAAATTGTTTATAAAGATGCTGAAACCTAATCATTCGTATCGTATTCTTGGTGCAAAACATCTTTGCAACGATGTGCCGCCTTATTACAGCAGCACCTGCTTTGTACAGATTGCACAGAAGCAATTGAGGCAACAACAAACCTATAATGTCGTTTCTTGTTTGTGTCCCGACTTTCAACTAATCTTTATGTATTTGTCTTAATGAAAAGGAGTTGATTACTAGGATAGACTTGATTTTGAATTCTAGTCTACGCTTCCTTCTGGAGTTAGATGCAAAACTACAAATATTTTCCCTAATCCTATGGAATGAAATTTAATGTGCCGTATGTAACTTCAAAACGTGTCATACAAAGCGTCAGCACGATAAACACGATCCTGCAAGTAGTTGCAGCAGTAGCTTCAACATTGCTTTCTCCATTCTCCTTAAAGATTGCCATTGGCCATGTGTCTCTCATGGACTGTCTTTGGAAGAATAATTGACCTATCGTTGGGCAAGAATGATAAAGGTTATAATGAGCACTGTCGTTGGTGGTGTGGTTTATAGCAGGAAACAGGTCCTGTAGAGTTGAATTGAGGACTGAGCATTGTGCATAGTTTGTATGGTAGTACGTATAAACGTCTTACGACAAAAGTAAAGCAACTGCTGTAAAAGCTTCCAATTCACTTTATAAGTATTTATTTGATAGCTTAAAGTTGCCAAAAACTACTTAAATTCCTATTTGAGCAGCAGCAGGACGGGTATAACAAGAGAACAATGGGAAATTGTGAGCACACATGCACAACATATTTTTTATGGAACGTGTTCACGTTCGATAAGCGTTCAACCCAGCCAAAGGCCAAGAGGAAGGCTAAGCTCCATTACTTTCTTCCTTGGATGTTGGCGTTTCTCTCATGATAAGTTTGTGAATTTTTATACTCGTGAAAACTACATGTACTAATACCTCCCTACTAGACTCTGAGAAGACTCTTCCATTCTGTCTGGTTCGGTTGGACAGATGGGAAAGTAGATGTGAAGTAAGTTTTATTGGTTTTTGTCTGTTTGTTTTGGAGAGGTTCATAAGACTTGATTTCACATTGTGAATAACATTGTTCTTTGTGTGACTATTATTCTTGATTCAATATACTACCACAACTCATTCATTGTTCTGTTGTA
>JAQGAP010003081.1:0-13229 GCA_034697805.1 Orchesella bifasciata | reverse complement strand
AATGTTAGAAATAAGAATGACTCAAACTCATGCAAAAAATTGTAAATTATTGCACAGATCGTAATCACGATTTGGAATTATGGTGGATGCTCGTAAACGTGATTTTTCATGGATTTTTTGTTTGCTTCCAGGCCAAGCACCTATCCATTTAGCAGCCATTGGTGGTCACTGTGATGTCATCAGAGCTTTACACTGGCTCGGGACCGACCTGAATGCCAAAGTAAGTTTCTTGTTCCAAGAAAAAAAAATCTAAAATTTGATATTTAAGGAGAAAATTCTCACCTTTCCTGCGCAACACAATTCACTTCTTTTGTACAGTAAGCAATAAATACATCAGGAGGATTAGTACCTTTTCTTGTGAAACGAATGCAAACTCGTTGTGACGAAAAACTTGCTTTCGGCCCTTCCAAAACATATTCCCCCTTTAGCATGTTCGCTTATGTAAGACATTCGTTTGCCCAATGTCTTTTGATTAGCAAAGATGTAATCATCCCGAATCTTCTTTCAGGCGATTTCTTGGTATGTACCAGTAAACTCGCGTTCGAATAGTAGACTTACGAGAACAGCACCAGACTATAAGTATTTACCATCATGATTAATTTAATCTTATAGAACAGCTTGCGAGCTAAAGATTATCACTTTGCATTCGGGTACAAAACACCATGTTAGAGATCATCATAATGTGTACGTATTCATATAAAAGATGAAAAGATACAAGAAAGATGCGCATAAATTTCCCTTTCCACAAACGTCATTGTTGCTAATATAAAGACCAGCCAAATACCTAGAAAGCCTATTATGTATCATTTTCAGCAGCCCAAAGGAAAAAGGAGAATGGATTTGTTAATTTGGTAAAAATGGTGATTTTTAGGATTTTACGCAGTTATCGTGCTGTAGATTTAAACGAGAAAGAGCAAGGTGGTGTGGCATCACACCACACCAAATCACTACCACTTTTCAATGCAAACCTTGTTTTTGAAGAGCATGTGAATAAGTTAGCACAGGAGCAACTCACCTGTAATCAAATTATTAGGTTGTGCACATACAGCAAGCAGTAACAAAGTACGCCTTACATCACTTAATCTGCGTCTAAGAATGTGGAGAACATTTCTGGAAATGAAAGTGATGTGATGTGATAATGAAATGGGGAGCGTAGGTGGAAGAGAATGATCTCGTACGTGAGTTAGATATGTAAAAACTGGATTGCCAATTAGGTATTCCAAGCATGAACGCTGTTAGGAACAAATGGATGGACGAGATTAGGTCGGTATGGAAGACGAGAAATGCAGTTTTGACATGAGCTTCTCCATGTTTTCCAGCCTCTGCAATGCGGCTGGATCATAATTGTCTGGCCATTAAATTACAACCAAAATTCCCCTAAAAATTCAAACAACTTATATTAAAGAGCTTCCGAACAAGTTTTTACCGTAATAATTTGCTGCTACCGCAGAAAAAATGACGTTTTGAGGAAACTGTCAGTCATTCTCCCTAACACTGGAAACAATTAAAGTAATTTTGTTGCCCAGAGCCAGAAGATTAATAGGGTTCAACATTTTTCATCATTAAAGGAAAGTACAAAAGTGTTTTGATGGATAACTAGAAACAAGATCATTTATCAGAGAACATGGTGCTTGAATGCCTTTTTTTATGGGGACGGATGATGAATTAACAATACAATAAAGTGTTCTCATTTCGATACCTTTTTGCGACCACCAAAAACGGCAAGTTTATACAGTCAAGTATGAAACACGTCAATTAGCAAATGCTCAGGTATGCCAGTAAAATCTCACAGTTAGTCTGTTAGTCACAAAAGCAGCTCGTTTTAATAGTTTTGGGGCTTTTTTGGAAAGTTTGTTGGGAATCCCGATTGACTTTTAGTAGCTCATCATACATAGCTTATTGTGATGATGATGTGATGTGTGTTGTTACATGAGAAAAAGGACGTTTGTTGCAGAACAAGTGTGTTGTGTGTGGCAATGACGATGATGATAGTTGGATGTAAGTATAGAGCTCACAATATCACATCATGGTCGTGATCATTGCAAAATTATATTGCTCTATACGGTATTTTTTAATGTATGTATGAAATTCATGCAGACCAGACCCAAACGTGCTCTATTGAAATGCAATGGTGGTGGTGGTGGTGTGTTGGGGATTTCTAAGCTATAACATTCTCGTTTTGAACATTAGAATTGCAGCACCACTTGTCTTGATTGATGCTCGCAAGTAATGCACAGGGGCTGACAACGGGGGTAATCATAGTTGGCAACTTTCTGTCTGTTCTGCTGTAATAGCAATAACAACTACCATATACATTTTAAATGCCTACACACAAACCGACGACAATATTATAATGTCAGTAACACAAACAGGAGGAAGAAACCATTTATATAGGGAGTCAATCCAAATACAATAGCTGATTGTGATTTTGAGGATGATGATGGAGGATGCATGAAATAAGCAGATATTCAAAGAAGCAATATTCATGATGGTGTGATGACGCTAAACTCATAAAATATATTGTCATGATGTATAATAATGCTCCAACCATTCGGTCGTGCTCAACGTTTGCACTTTTGGGCTAGGGCTACAATACAATTTACATTGTAGACATCTCTCTCTCTACATCTGCATCTCTGTTCTTTTACCTGGTTTGAGGTTTTGGTCACCTCAAGGCCGCCAGCTTAAGAAGTTCTGGTTCATTCCTATCGCGCATAGAGAAAATGGTTGTTTATCTTATTTTTTCATCATGTTTTTTTGGATGGTTGATGCTGCGCTGATGTTGTTTGGAAGAGTGCTTTCCTATCTTGTATATCATGACTGATTATTTGTGCAAAATGAAAACGGAGAGTGGCTTTGCGAAATTAAGTTTTTGGGATGCAATATAGTATAATGATCATGATAATAATTACATTTTAAAATGGGGAGTTACTTTTTATGGAAGGAACATAAGCTGATAAAAAGGATTGAGAATAATATCCGACCGAATTAGTATATCATGCAGGTTTTATTGCTTACATGGTTAAACATTGGAGAAATGACCAGCGTCATTCAAGAAATATACATATGTGGGGATATATAGTATTATAGGTCCATTTTTTGTGTATGCGCTTCTCATGACCAGACTCGAAAAACACTTGAGTCTGGTCATGGGAAAACCAAGGAAAACAAGATGATTTTAATTGCAAGCCTTATAATACGATGAATGATTATTATGATGTGCCATGTGTATATGTACTTATCGAATCATTTTTTTTTCTTTTTTGCTAACTAGGACGGAAAAGGTGGAAGAACAGCGCTTCACTACAGCGTGGAACGTGGTCACCTCCAAGCCATTACTTGCCTTGTAGCTGAGTGTGGAGCCAACACCGAAATGGAAACGTATGGGGGACTAACAGCATATCAAATGGCTTCCGAGTCTGCCTGTAGTAATTCGAAAGAGATGATAACTGAGTTGAGTCGACTAGGCGCTATCCCTTTGACTGTCCCAATGGACGAAGATGAGGAAGATGATGAGGACATCTCTGCCGATGAAGGAGATGAACCATGCTAGCCAGCTTTAAGAAAATTTAAATGTTATACAATTTAAGTGATTTCCAATTTGTTAACCAACTTTTCCACGCACAGTTTACATAAGAAAGAGTAGAATTTTGTCATCAAATCAACCACATCATCATAAATACATCACCACTCTGGAGCAAAAAAAAATGGTGCTGAAAAACGAAAACATGAGTTTGACATTCCTGATGGATCATGACAACTTGTCATTGACAAGATTATGTCAAAGGCAAGCCAACGTTAAGCAGCAGCCCTCCAAGGAATTTTTCGTTAGCGCATCATCATCATCATCATCTCAGACAAGGAAATCTTTGGTTGGACAGAAGGCCAAAAAATGAATGTGAAACGATGGCCAAAGACATAAATGCATTTCAGAAGGCTGGGCCTTTATTGAAATTACGAATATGAAAATGGAGATCTTGGAGGATATTTTGTATTTTCTAACGTATCGCACACGCATTAGAACAGTAAATACCGCAGTAATACAAATACAATCCAACCCATACCAGTCCAGTGTCCAGTCCCGTAATTCCAGTTATCATCATCATTAATGTATGCTGTTGAGCGCCCTACGTTCACTACAAGTAACCGACCCCCGTGAATACAGTCTACAGTCTATACTAAGATTTAAAAAATTACCTTCAAAACTGTAAAATGACTTTTAGAATAATATCAATTTTCATCAACAGTTTTACCAGGGGCTGTGCCTCTGGAAAATCTGGGGAAAATATTAACAATGGTGATTTAAAATAAATATGTATAATTCAGAAGAATTATATTAGTATGCACGCTATTTAATGACAATGGAGTTGGAGTGTTCCTCTCAAGGAACGTCTACGTGTAAACGGTGATCCTGGTTATGGAAGGAGGAATTTTTTTGGTGATGATGTATCACGCGTGAGTGTAATTAAAGAGATGAATGTTAACACTTGTACTGTGCACGGTTTGTTCATGTAATATACATTATTATTAAAAGGAAGTATAAAGACGTTATATTAGGAGATATATATCTATTGGGTATGAATGAATCGCATTATGTTGTGAATGCAAATAATATTATGTATAATATATGTGTTCGGTTTTTGAATGAATGGAGTCAGTTATGGAAAAGTTTTTTAACTTTCCGAGTCTGCTCCGCCACTATAATATTGTTATTGTTATTTACCAACGTCAGAGAATTTTAAACTGTGTGGAAATGCCAATATGTTCCTAAGATGAGCGTTTAATACCTTTATTATTATAATTAACAGATTATCTTGTATTTGTTCTTGAGGTTGAGAGGAACACGTAATAATTATTGTTATTAGGAAAGCTAGTTAAAAATCATTATTATCCTGCCACCAATTAAAGCAACCATCACCATC
This sequence comes from Orchesella bifasciata, assembly GCA_034697805.1. Classification (NCBI taxonomy): domain Eukaryota; kingdom Metazoa; phylum Arthropoda; class Collembola; order Entomobryomorpha; family Orchesellidae; genus Orchesella; species Orchesella bifasciata. Next base: position 8,307 of record JAQGAP010003081.1, on the reverse strand, counting down.
ATAATTATATCTTGTTTCTCAAACATGGTCCATATATGATATATGCTCCTGAAAATGTATGTTGTGTTAAGTAAGTGTCAGTTTTTTTAAAAGATGGGGCAAAATGCATTTCATACATGGGAAATGTAACAATGAACACGTCTGATGTATTACTACATGATAAGTATGCCAAGCCACTTATATATTTCTAGAGGTAATAATATTATTGATGTATTAAAAACTAATATCTTCAAAAAACCATTTTCAACTGAATCGCTGCTACTACCTAAGAAATGGAAGAAAAAAAGAGAAATTGTTGAAAATATTCTTGTTTGTGTACAAAAAATAAATAAATTTTTCTATGAACAGTATATCAAACCGTTTTAAAGAGTTGGAAGCTTATTTTATTACTCGTAAATGTCCATGAATTTTTCATGAGGATGAATGATGAAGGATGTATAGGAGCATAAATCATGATGATCTGTATAGCGTTTCGATTGAAATGATAAATCTGACTCACAATCAGATAGTTTACATTTATTGTCAACAGTAAACAGCGACGATTAATTAAAGGGAAACTCAATCTCATCATATATTTTGTATACAATACATTCATAATATAACAATTTTTCATCTAACATATTTTTTTATGCCCACACACGCGTACACAACATCGTTCTTTAAAATTCCGAGCGAATGTAGCAACTTAGTAAATGGTATAACAGTCTACGGTTAATTTTCTATATTGTGCGGTGTCAGGTGTGACAGGTTATATGAGCGATACTGAAATATGTACTATAATGGATGACATGACATTCGGCACGAACGACTCAATATTGGAGTGAAACATTCTGGAACACAAACTGGAATCTGTTAGCAATTAACTTTGTGAGGCATAAATACATCCTGTCGATCCTGATTCATTATAAATGCGGCATAATAAATGTCATCTCGCTTCGTTCATTCTCATCCATGCAAGTACAGCTCTCTTGTTGAGTTAAATAGTTGGATTGAAACAGGAAGTGGTAGGAGAGAGTATTAAAGGAATATTAAAATTTTGTTTGCATACGCACTTTTATCATAAAGGTTAGAGGTTGCTGTTACGTTACGTTACAATGCATAACAATTTAACAATGTTATAAAGTCTTGTATAATACTTTGCTTTCATATTGAGTTGTGTTTAGTTAGTTGTATATATATTGTTACCATATTCATACAAAAAGCATGCATGCATGTCAGGAACAAGAAAGTCAATATTCCGCTATGGAGGAGGAATGTCAAGATTGAAGGAAGTGGAGTTTACGCTACAGTTTAAGAGTTACTTTTCTAGCCTTGTTGGTTGATTTTTTGGTTTGCATGTGAAACTAATTCGGTTTCGGTTACAGTTACACAATCTGACTGACTATGAAAGTCAAGTTGAGATGGGATTGTGGGAGATGATGAGGAAGATATGAATGGATGATGCATGTGAATAAAATACGATATTATATGTACAATACATACGTGCATGGATTCTCATTGCAAACATACACAACGGTTTTACGGGTGAAACTCACTAATTCCCTCGTGATTGTTAAGAAAGTCTGTAATAATACGGCATAGAATATAGATTAGGTAGGTAGTATACTGTCAACTGTATAAGATATTCGTATCATATGTGTCTGCTCTGCCAACTTTTTTTACAGTCTAATTTGATGAATGAAATTTCAAGGGGATTTCCTCCAAACTCATTCAGCTAGTTTACACAATAAATATTTTTCATATCATGTGCCTTTTCATATGTCATATGTCGCATAAATCTAAACAATTTTTTTACTGTTTATCATAAAATAATCACGATCTTTTATGGTACGGCCTGCATAGCATAAATAAAGAAGTGGTTGAGAATAATAATTATTAATCTATATAAAATGATGTGGTATATAACAATGTGTATGTAATTTATGTATTACTTAATATGTGGCTCTATGAAAGCATATATTGTTCAGGGATATAATGTATATGTATATAATATAAATAGTTGATAGTATACACATTTTAGAAGTCTGTTTTTTTCTTCTACTTTATCTCCTTCCTGTTTACTACACATACTATAAAATTGACATTGAATACAGTGTATAATTTGACGCAGCGAAAATGATAATCTCATAGACCAGTATACACAGATTGATTGTAGCGATTTTTTAGTTGTGTATGAATGCACACACAACACAAGATATTATATATATAGTATAATATTATTACTACGAAACTGTTCATACTTTCTTTGACAACCTTAGTACGAATCTTGCTATAAATTTTTACTTACAACATCACATCACACGCTTTTTATCCGGGATAATAAGTTTTATGATATAACAATATTATTATTTCATTTCAGCTACATCTACTCAAAAAAATATGTAGACCATTGGTAATACACAAAAAGTTCGCTTGAAAATGTTTTGTTCACAGAGCACCGTACCAGGAAATTAGGACTGTCTGCTCGCTCACAACGTCGGGAAGTTTGGTACTAACAATTTATGGATGAAATAGTTTTATACTTAGGTAATTAGTCTAATGCTTTACTTTAAGTAGACAATATGTATATTCTCTACAAAATGGCTACAATAAATTCTATTTACTCGCTACTTATACATTTCTGAAAATTTGAAAATGACTCGTAATTTGATAAATAGTATTATTTTATCTTACAGAGATCTAGCTACGCTAAACTACAAACTATGTACATAGTATATGCAACAACTTCCGTTTACATTTTGCTAATAATACTCAATACATTCAGTAAATGCAATTTAGTTTCATTTACATAAATTTTGCTACATAAATAAAGTTTCCCATAATAATCTCTGGATATTTACAGTAATAATGATTTGAATGCTACTTTGATTACTATATACTTTTTATGCTTAGAAAGGGGTTTATCAATAGAATGACTTTTCTGAATAGTATTCTTTTTCAAATTAGTTTATCCTAAATATTTTCATGTAAGTAGGTTTCATGACATGACAGTTCAACACTACGGCACAGTGTAGTCAAAAGAGCTCACTAATTATTATTGTAATAAAGACAAAATAGATACATTTAGTTCTCAAAGGACTAGCACTGTTGAATCAGCTTCCTCGGAAAAATAAATCTTTAAGAACATAAAGAACCTTTCTCTTGCCTATCGGATCGTAAATAATAACGAGAAGTTATTGATTAGCTTATTATAACTGAGGGATACGAAACATTTTTTAGTACAACTGCGTCAGCAAAAACAAGGTAAAAGTTGTATATTTTATGGCCACTAAAGGAAGAAAGTTTGGGAATGATGAAAAAAATTTAACAATAACTTGTATTTCAATTATTTGAATTTGAAGGAAACAAATTACTGTTTATCTACTTGCCAATGAAATTCTGAAACAGCTTTAAGATGGCCTGGTATAAATCTGGTTTAAAATACGGTAGCGTCTAACGAACGAAAAGAAAACACAAGTCCATAATAAAATTGTGTCTCCTGTCTTGATTTGCAAAGTTGGAAATGAGAAAGTTCATTTTTATTATTCTCTACAATGAAAACTTCTTTCATTCTGTGAATAATTCTAATTAGATCCCCTTCCCCCGAATCTACCGTTATATTTAGAAAATGCGTAAATCTAAAGCTAACTTTCACCTATTAATACCTACATAAAGCGCTTGATCATAATATGTTAAAGTTTGGAAGCCAACGTGTGTAGCGATTTTTAGCTTTGAACTCTTGTATAACTTAAGGTTATATCGTTACCAAATGACATGTACAGCGAAATACCATAGGTATACAAAAAGTTTTGTCTTTGCATTTCCTAAATTTGTTTTCTGTAATGGAAAGCAATTGAGTTATAATATTTATTATGTACGTACTTCATGCGCACAGTTACACCTTGCTTGACACAACTGAAATGATTATCACCAAAGGGGTTATACTCTGATAAACAACTTGGGCTGCATAGCTTATCAATTTCATATTTCTGCAATTGTTGCGCTTAATTGCATTAACCTGGCGTGAGCTAAATTTTGCTACTGAAAGAGGAGTTAGTTATATAAGGTACACAAAACCCTTGCACTGTTACTGTTCGTTCATGATTATATTTTAAGTGATAGTTTCTTAAGCGGAGTAAGGATTTGGTTACTGGGAATCTTGAGGGTATTAGTCTAATGAAGGTACACCGGACACGTTATAATGTAAGTATTTTCACAGCGCTGCCTCTCTTCAATCAATCACAAGATATATAGAGTACAAGATTGTCAATAAATTTTGTATTACATTAATTAAACTATATCATACTACCTAATTCTAAAAACTGACAATTTCATCAATGCGGTATATAGATTCAAAATCAGTCCATCCTGCAATACATGTGTATTTACGCAACCGCAATCACGAAGCTTTTCATATACGAATTACTCTTATCGTCCTTATCAACTCAAATGCTCCTTATAGTAAAGGTTGTTGATAATAATCCATTCACTTACTTTTCATAGAATGTAAAATGTTCTGATATATCTATTTGTAGTCAGATCTATAAATAAATTCAATTAAAAATTATTATTACTCACTGACTGCGTGAATGATTGTATAAATTAACAACTTATTCAATATATTGACATAAATTATTCTATTTGTTTGGAAGTCTACGGTTGTAGATAAAAGCTTCTTGATACTGTTTTCGAGCTTGTACAACTAGCATAAATCTAGATATGTATATGTAGGTATTCTCTAATGAATAACATACTACCACAATGCGATAACTGGTTAAAACCTGTGAAACAACTCAAATAGCATACTTTAAGCTTGTGGAATCTGTACTATAACGGTTTGAGGAACCAAGAAATCATCATCATCATCAAGAGTAGAGACAAAAACGAGATGATTCACGTTTCGTCAATTTTCTCTAATAGGTCGACTTATTGCTTAGTAGGCCGATACTCTTTAAAAACATCATCTAATGCATGGAATGACACGCATCGCCACGGAATGTATGCTCGCTTCCTCCTCCATTGCTACAAGTGTCACTATCCACGGTCAACGACAGGAGCTGACTATATCGCAACGAGTACTCCTCCTCTATATGCTGAGACTCCTGGAAAAGAGCAGAATGGAAAGTGGCATAAAGATCTTCATACACGCTTGTTCATTAGTTACTTGAAAATCTCATTTGGTAAATGAGAAGGTACGAAATTATTTTTTGGTGGAGTGGGAAAACGCTAAATTACCTTCATTTTATACTCTTCAAACTTTCTGAAAATGTCCTTATGCGACTTCTCTAGTTTTGCCCTTATGTCCTCATACAGCTCAGTTTTCTTGGCTCGCTCCTCCACACCTTTATCTACCAGTAGCGTGCTCACTTCCCTTTTCATTCGATCCAATTCACTTTTGTCACGCGTGAGCTTACTCAACCGTTTGTACTCATCCTTTCTCCAACTGTGGATCCATTTCTTCACTTCCTCCTTCTCTCGCTCTTCCAAATGGCTCAACAGTTTCAGTTGCTTCGCTTGAGTCTCTTTGATCATCTTCTCCATCCACTTGAAAATCTGGATGGGTGTCATATAGACGGGGAATAAAAAATATTGCATGAGCTTATTATATGCATCTGTTTTGCGCTACAAATTTTGCAAGGACAGTGAAACGTGAGGGACGAGCTGATTGAAATAATTTATCACGATCCTATTCTATGATTGCTAAAAATTAATCACGATCGTGCTTCGTCCTTGTATAATCATGTCACGTACCTCTTCCTGCTCCTTCCCATGAATATCCTTCTCGCGGTCTAGCTGAATCCGTAACAGCTCATCATTACTGGGGAAAGAGTCTTTCTTTATTATACCATCGCTGTAATAAAAAAAATATTTCAAACATGCAACAATTAATTAAGTCATCTCGGTTTAATATAATACACAAGGCACTTGTTCAATGTGAAAAGATTCGTATCTGTAAATCAAACAATTAATGTGCACGTACAGATTTTTGGAAGACAGTCTCTTCACTAACACAGATTTGGCTGGATGGCTCTTTCTCGGCATCTTTCTATCCTTCTCGTGTTTTTTCCTCAGGTCCTCCAATTTCTTTTCCAACTGTTGCCTCTTATCACGATAAGCTTTGCTATCGAAAAGTTTTTCAAACGGCTCAGGATAGAATAGCACGGCATCCTGCTGCTTGTCCCTTGAACCTGATTCTGAATATGCCCCCAGATTGGGCGGAGGAGGTGGCATGGGACCAACTATGCTCTTTTTACCTTCGTCAACCGACTCATGTTTGTTGGCTGGGGGGAAAACTGACTGGTGGGGTGCTGGAGATGTACCTGAATTGGGTGACGACGAACCACTGCCTCCCCCTGGGGGTAATGGTCTTCTCTTAATTGAACCTCCTAAACCTATACCTGGCAGTGGTCTTATGGGCTGTATAGGTGCAGGCTGTATTGATGTCGGCTGAGTTGGCTCACTATTTTCGCTAGAGTCATCACACAAAGTGTCATCCTGAAATACGCTGAGCTGCTTTGCCCTCTTATCAAGTTCGTTTTGATACTTGATTGGATTAGCTAATGCTTCTGCAAGCTCCGATAATCCGTCTGGAACATAGTCTTTTACGGCAATGTTGAGAAATAGAGTTGGCAGATTTAGCGGCTGACCACTCTCATTCCGGAGCATGATGTGTCTGTAGCCCGGTCTTAGACCGGATACTGGAACTACCCGGTGACCAATCAGTTTTCCGGAATCTTCATAAGCTGCTATACGAACACATGCCAACTCGGGCAGAACCACCTTTTTGAATACAAATGGCTCTTCATCGAACACAGGATTAATCCCATTTGCTTGGACTGTCTTTGTTCGGAACTGCTTTCTTTTGGTGTCAGTCGGTAAACCGTACATCTCTACCTCTATATATGTCCCAACACGTTTGTCGGATAAAAATTGACCAGAAATGACCTAAGGTGGAATCAAGTAATTCGTGCCAATTTTACAAGGGACCATTATTATACACTCAACTTTTTTTTATATCATACAAAATTGGGCTATTTCATTACTTGAATAGATACAGTCCCCGCTACAATACCATCAACGGTTGATTCCGCAAACGGATCGAACCTCCTGTCTTTCCTACGCATAAATTCAGGTTTGAGCAAATATCCACAACGATCGTTGAACTCGAAGAGTCCCAAATTAAGCTGCATTGCCAAGTCTGGAGAAATGAGCAAAAAAATCATACTTGACATTTTAGCGCACACTTCCCACACTTCATTCATTCATTGAGACAGGTACCTGCTTCACAAAGGAATTTAATATGACTTTTCCTTGGAACTTACCCATTGTTTGAAAGTTCAAAGCCACCAACTGACATCCTGCATTCCAAAATACCTGAGGCATGAAATTTGTTGAGTCGACTCGTGTTCCACGAGGATATACTCTGGCTAACTGAGTCTTATTATAATTTACGAATTCCACAGGTCTTTCTTTCAGCAGCGTCATTGCCTGTCTCTCATCGAATGAAGACATTTCATAGCTTTTGTTTTTACCTGAAACACACATTTCAGACCATAATTACATGCTCACCCCTCTGCCAAAATATGTGGACTGTGATGTTTCAGAGTGCTTAGTTTTATCAGAGAGATCAAATGTCACACTTACTCTGAGCTGACTCAAAGCTGTAGAAATGAACAGGCTGAATGTAATTTACTAGATCAGAAATCTCATCACTAGCCTCAGACTCTTTCTCTGCCGTGCCCTTATCACTTTGGGATTTGTCCAGATTTTTTAAATCATCTGGCTCCGCACTGTCTTCATCGTCTTCCGAACTTGAGCTAATGTCCTCTTCCGGTATTTCAGGACCTGCTGTTAGAAATTACATTATCGCTTGCCATGTTCAATGTTCCTTTCAACTAATTGATGGATTTTATCATGCACACTTACAAGCAGACACATCTTCCAAATCCACACTGTCTTTTGAGTCATCCTTCGACAAGAAGGGTTGAGTTTCCCCATTTTCCGGAGCAGCCCCTTTACTCATCTTCTTTGACGGCTTTTCTTTACTATGATGATGTTTCTTTTTATTTTTAATTATAATACGTCTTTTCAGTAAATTTGGGGGTGGCAGTGGGCGACCTGGTTCCAGCTACGAGTAAAAACAATGACGATGATATAACAAAAGGCTCCATACACGAAAATACTTTGGATATTTCTTTAGATAAACCTTACCAAATGAGATTCAAGGGGAGTTTCAAGCAGCATATCACCGAAATACTCTCGACAATATTGTGCAATTTTAGCCTGCTGCTTGGGATTACAATGATTTTCAAATGACAAGATTACGGG
>JAQGAP010003080.1:0-13229 GCA_034697805.1 Orchesella bifasciata | reverse complement strand
AACCTCACCATCTCGCAATTTCAATCACATCTACAGCCAATTTAAACATCGCATAATTTTAACTAATGTCATATCGTAAGCTCTAGCCATTCAGAAACTAACGACCGTAAATTTAAGTAAAGGTAGAATTCTGGATGTATTTTGTAGGTTCGAAATCGTTTCAGTGTCAATGTCAAGAGCTTCTAGTTGTGCAGAAATAAATACTGCATGTGAATATTATGTGTATTTTTGCTGGCGAATATTATTGACAAAACAATACTCCGTGAATTTCTTTAACATCTGACCAAGGATAAATTGCGATGCAGCTCACAGTAACCGTTTTTAAGAAAGGAAAGCAACAATATGTGGAATCGAATGCATTTATTCTATCGTAATTTCTTAATTTCTTGCAGTTTATTCAGGGATATGGAGAACGGGAATTTAAACAAATGAAGTAGGCTTAATTTTTAAAATTCGTGAAAACGACAAAATAGCAAGCGATTTTATTTTTTGTAGTAATAATGAGCATCTTAGTTTATTTACAATCGAGTTAGTAGCAGATAATTCTGCATTCTGCTATTTCGTAAATTACGAATATTTTGCACACAATTTATCATCATCATCATGAATTTTTCACGCCAATCTATAAAAAAAGCTATAAAATCAACAAAGATTACCCCATCCGTTCAGCATGCCCTTTACATTACGCAAACGTTCATTGCACAGTGAGCGCAATCAACAACTTAATTTTTTACAGAAAAACAATAATCATTACTCTGTTGCGTTGGGTCCGTCTCTGCTACAATTATCTCTTAACTTTCTTACTTTCGTTCTGTTAAAACGGAACGAAAACATATTTCCATAATTTCCAATATTCAATTTGTGTGAAGTCTGAATTTGAAATCTGAAAGTTATTGAATATGCAGACTCTTTGGGTTTCTGATTCATCATTATTATTTCCACCATTTAAGTGTATCAGCAACGTTTTGAAAATCAGAATTTATTCCTTTCTCACCTCGCCCCAAAATCAATTTTAGGGAGGAAACAATAGCTAATCACATTGGGGAGCAAATTGGAGGACCTCCTGATGATTCTGAAAAATTCTAATCATTGAACTTTTATCTTATCGCAGTGTCTCAAGTAGAAACGATTGCCTCCCTAAAAAATGTCTCGTCTGAAGCCAGTCGGAAACAAATCTAAATTCCAATCGCAAATTTTATTTTCGTACTTCTTTGAATTCAGAGTCGGAAGCCACAAGTCAGGATTACATACATATAAGAACCATGAGCCAAGATATAAATATAACTGGACTAAAAACTGTCAGTTTATGTAGAGAGTAGAATCCCGCCCAAAAGTCAAAATGCAAAAAATCTTGATAGTACTGCTTCAAATATTGTTAGATTGATTTGCTCAATTTATTGAGTGAGAACAGCTCTTATGACGATTTTCTGCAATTCTCATCCCAGAGAGTTGTCTTTGTCCTTACTGTAAGTGTTTTGCCCTTGACTGGTTGGGTAATGCTACTCACCACCAGGCCAATTTTTATAGCATGGCAAATTAAAATTATTTTGGTATTAAAAACTCAACTTCTTCTGCATTGCAGTAAGAATTATTTAGTTCTTAGTTGCGTTTCACTGGGAAACAAAATGAAACCTAATAATAGATTTGGATTAATGTTTGTTTCAAAATGACACGAATGGCTCAAAATGAATGTTAAATATTTCAATATAATATAATATATTAATATATTATGAAATACTATATAATATGAAATACTAGCGATAATAATGTACTAAATTATCGCTAGCATTTCATTTACAGGGTTCGTCGACATTTACACCAACAACAGAATTGTATTTTTAGAACTGAGCTAACCTGTTAGAGCTCCTACAATTAATTTATTGTTTGAAATTATACGCACATGCTATAAATTAACTATGGCTTTACCTTTTTTATGTTCCACAATAAACCATTACATTTCATATTTTACATTATATTTTTTACCACCTAACTGCATTCTATCTGCATGAATTTTAATTACTACCATTGCAGTTAACTACACCACATTAAATTATCTTCACATATTGTAACCATTATTGATACACTTTTCAATTTTTTGAAATAGTTAGAAATAACACCATGCAGTACAGACAATTAGACTACGACTATCAGGTACAGAGTAACCTTTCTTTTCTTTTTATTTAAGTATTTTATACTACTACGTTAATTTAATAACAGGCCTTAACATGGTACTTTTGCTCTTTTCCTACGGACGGTTCTTGTTGCATACAATTTGTAGGTACACAAAAACTATGTGTACATACAATAACATAATAATAACTGCAGCAGAGGTCAAATCATTGTCAGCATACTGAGCCCTGATCATAAAGTATCAATAATTGTCATATAATACCGACTTAATATAGGTATTTCAGTTAACAACACATGTCTACCATGTTACAGAAACAAAACTTGCAAGCAAACTCATGTGTAATTTCTCTTACACCACATTATGTATAATTGGTCTCATATATTAATTGATTCTTTTTGTCAGCCACTCATCACAGCATTTTTCTAGCGAAGGGCTGAACAGGTTATGTTTGGGAAATAGTCACAACATTTTTCTACTCCAATATCCACGTTATCCTGCGGCCGGGTTTCCACAATTCCGAAGTAGTAGGCAGCTACGACACTAGCAATCTACAAAAACATTAGGGATTTTTTACTTCCTTTAGTTATTAATCTTATTGCCCCTGAGAAATTCAAACTTGAATAGTAATATTACCCCGATCAAGGTTGAATCATGCAGAAAGAATGCTCCACGACCTAATCCAATTGACGAAGGGCACAAAATTTCCGTCTGGACATTTATTTCAGACATCCCCAACAGTTTACGATTCTTTTCTTTTTTCACCCAATCCCTAAACCTGTCTCCCTTTGTATACAACAACATACAAAAATATACCTTATTTAAACTTATTTAACAGAAAAAGTTCAACTACAAACCATTGATAATGATGGAAACTATAAGTTTTCTTACGGTTTTGGCGGTTTGATTAGCAAAGTAGAATGTGATACAAACAAATATGATATTTGCCAAATGAAGACATTTTATTACTTTTCCAAGGTGCGGGTTAAACCATTCGTCTAGGACCACTGCAAACATGAAGATGTTTGCCAGCAGGAAGAATCGGAACACAATGTTACACGCAGAATTGACATGTTTGGAAATTTTCTTTATCCATTTGTAATCATTAAGTATCTCCGTGCCAATTGCAGTGGCGTCCTCCTCTGAGGTTGCATTCTTCACTCTTTGCTTGAACCTAAATGCGTTTGCAGACTTGCCTAATGTTAACGCTGTGAAGAGCATGCCATCACGGGCGATTTGCGAAAACATGTTTCCTGCAAATTTTGTAGCCCATCCAAACAATCCAAGTGCAACTGTTGTGATGTTTAGGCCTTCTGGTTCAATCTGTGGGCACCACATTTGTGGGCAGATAAGCGACTGTATTTCTTTCGCCTTTTGAATCAGGTGTCCTTCGAATCCATAAAGAAGACTTAAGTTCGTCACGGTCAATACGAGGCTGAAGCTTGAACTGCATATCAATAATGACTCGATGAGTACCTACAAAACAATTGTTTTTTAATTTTATTTAAAAACATTTTATTTTAAATCATAAATGCATAACTCTTGAACCCCACCCTAATTTAAACCTTTTATCGTTATATTTTACACATAAGCAATTCAATATTCCTTCACTTGCTCAGACAAATAACTGTCAAACTCATAAAAATCAGATCAGGCCCCAAACGTACACTAGGCGACTTGTTGGTTACCTTTATTGTGTACAAATGCTTGCTGTAGGATGATGCACTGATGGTTTGTATCATTTTTGAATATTTTTCTTGATAGAGTTGCAGAGATACGAAGAGTCCAGCCCGTAGCAAAATATTAGCTGCTGTTAAGGAATAGCTCATGTGCTCTCCAATATTTGCTGACCTCTCTTCGTTTGCTCCAATCATTTCTAGTATAACGTATTTGACCAATACAGCCGTATCAACAGCAGCAAAAGTACTGACAACATAATACGGAACCTGTAACATCAAATATATTAATACTCCTTAAACTTTACCCTGCATACAGTTGTAGAGTAACATCAACCGTTGCAGAAACGTATGGGTGGGTGTGCGTGCATGATAAATTTGTGAGTTGTATTGAAGTGTTTGTTTGAAAGCTTGCTATCCAAAACTGAGTCAATGGTAAAAGAAGAAGTAAAAGTTAGATGGGGATACATAATTGGCAAATATTATTGTAATGTAATGCTTTATTTAGGTGCTCAACTAGGTGCTAGGTATGTTATACGCTCATTCGTATTATGTGATTTTATTCATATTTCGGGCGGGTATTCAATTACAACAAAATATTGGCATAAAACCTGATAAAAGTAAAGTGTGCCGCTAAAATCTTTGCATTCATTCTTGCAAAATGCATTCTTAGCCAGCATTTATCAAGGAAAGTTTTTCGCGAGTTTCATCAACTTTACGAATACGTTCAGGAGATGCTCTATTTTTTCTCGCTTCAGACATTAAAGTCGTTGTCTAAAACGAAAAGACAGTAAAAAATCAGTCAAATTTAACTTTAGTTTACAAGTATCTTCAAACACGACAATTAAACTTACCAATATGACCAATATCATAATGAATGGTGCAAGTGTAGTTGAAAAAAGTTTCATACTTTGAAGTATCTGCTGAAACCAAGTGAAATCTAACGGGTAATTATTTTTTCCCTTTTTTACCAGTTACAAAATGTGAAGTGAATTTTACAATCTAGTTGGAACTGATAATCTTTGTTTAGTTTGCTGAAACGATGCAGAGTAAGAGGAATTACACTCACTAAAATATCAAATGGGCTGCCGAAGAATTAATGTACTTAATGCACGACCAATTAAGTTTCTTCACAAAGAACAATTCTCGTCTACAATTAACATGTCCTAACTACTACTCATTAAAATCAAGGTTGTAACCATATATATTTTCAGACGACATTCATTTTCGTACATAGAAGCAACGGTAGTTGACTCCTGCATTGACTGCTTTATTTTAATGGTAGGATTTGACGTCACTTCTTCACCTAAAAGTTGCCTATGAATCATATTAACAATCGCGACATTCAGAGTAGTAGCTCAAAGGCAATTTCATACTTTCATATGATCAGCTCTATGCACAAACTACAATTATGAATACTTATAACAAACACAACCCTAAATTTGTAATTGTGAGACAAGTGTCCGGTACAAGTGCAAAGTGCAATATCGCAAATTAAAACCTTGAATATGGGAGCATTAAAAATTAAAAATTCCCTTTAAAAACGACTAAAATCCTTGTCAAAGCAAAACGAGGTTTGGGTATTTGTATAGCAATTTAAAACGAAAGCCAACCAATCACAACTTAAAAACCTGAATACCAAAGCAAAAACAGCAATTATCAAAAGCAGCGTCAAACCTTTTTCAGCAAAATCACCCGTTTTTTATTCTTATCGAAGCGGAATGGGGACACGCCACAAACGTTTGCGTACAAGAAATACGACTCCAGGTAGCTGTTTCCACATTTTCTCTGCAACTTCTCATTCAACTCTTCTAATTTCCTTTTGAAAAAGTCAGAAATTTGGTTACAACATCCGAAATTGGGCCTTTCATTCCTGCAAGTTTGGAACCAAGCTGTTGTTTTTCTGTAGCAGCCGGATGAAACATTTTCCTCATTAGTTGAAACATCCTGGTTAACCCCAACAACAACTTGAAAGATTGGTTCGGAACTGCTCAACTGATGGTCGCCTGCGTCTATCTCATCATCATCAGCCCCAATTTGTATCACAGGTGTTGTACCGTCCGGTCTTTTAATCTCTTCATCAGTTGTATCATCAAGGCTAACCGTGACTAAACTTGAACTTCTTCGTGACATGCTGAACTGAAAGCTACATTCTGGAATTGCTACTTCTTTTCTTTTCCCTTTCATGTTGATAAAATTCAAGGTTTATGTGTTTTGAAAAATTTTAAAGTCCAAAAGGAATGCAAAAAATTATGAGCACTTGAAGACGAAAATTAGAGATGTGTACTAATAGTTTATTTAAATGTAGTTTTTTAAACAGCGATAAAAATGTGACAGTAGCTTCGAGAGGTTCAAAAGAAAACTAAGCCGGGAGTAACAAGGATTATAGTATTTATGGAAATGTATCATACAATAACCTGGAACCAAGCCGGCTTCTTCATTGATTTCCACAACATAGGACAGTCAGCCAGTGACGCTGTGCCTTTTCGTTATATTTTTCATATATTTATATGTTGTATGTGAATGTTGTCACAAACAATAGCATCACCACACTCGTATCTAACATAGGTACGTATTGGATATTGCTGTCAAAAATTAGAAAAAACAAACGCATGTATAACACTAACCCGGTTGTGAATTAGGATAAAATACTGGGGAAAAGGAAATATGTAGCTTGGAAGAAAGGACAGGACGCATGCATATATACAAGAAAAACATATTTGCACTTTTTCAAGACGAAAGGTTCCCTGTTACGGAATTCAAGTAGAATCAGCCATGACTCACACCAGGTCCGCTCGTGTCAGTTCCTGAGGGATTTGAAATCACCTTCAAGTTTTAATGTGGGTTACCCCATCCATTGGGCTAAACAAGTTGTCATATATGCGTATTTTAGAAAGGAGAAGAAGGAAATAGTAGCAGTCATCAAATACAAACCACTTTACTGCGACTTACTCTGAAATAAAAGTTATATTCGAGAATTATCAGCTTCCGCTTCTTCTTAAAAATCCTTTTAACACTAACAACATCTTACAGATTGGAATGGGAAACCAGCATCACATGTCTGTCGAATTATTGTCATCACTCGCATATAGTTGGCTTGCATATTATCTTTCAATCAATAACATGCTGAAACTACAAAACGCTTAATCTTGAATGAATTGAAAATTACGGTTTACATGAAAGTTGCCAGCTTAATTTTTATGTAAAAAGAATGCTGTTCCGTGTGATGAGCGCTAAATAGGTTAGAAAACTTTTATTAGTAATTATTCACAGCATCACCTTCAAATACGATCGCTATAATTGCAAAGTTGCAAAGGGTTCTCTAACCGACCAATGTCTCAAAGCAGATTGTGTGAAAAATGGCACATTTACCCGACTTCAGCAATACCATCACATTCATTTCAATCAACAGTATTTAGAAAGATGGAGATGCTAAAAGTGAAAGAATACTTGCGTGGTGTTTCATGGCTTTTCTAAAGCAAGCAACTCAAGCTCAATGCAACAGAATCTGCAACAAAGTAAAGTATACTTTCTCTTAAGCATGAGAATGAACTTTTAGTTCAGCCAGCTCAGAACACTACCCACACCATGTGTATACTTTATGTGTACTACAAATATAAATATATGTAGGCATGAGTTTGGTATAGATATAAGAAATTCAGCTCAACAACTTGTTGTACACCAACCTGGTTTCATAGTGCATACGCTGTGGCCGTGCAATGCAAAGCTTCATTCCTTTCGATATCTTTCTCAGGATCCAAGTGTATATGATGCTTGCTTTGGTGTGAAGTGCGTGTTTCGCTGCAGCAGCAATGCTACTTGCATTTTACTTGAAAGTAACCCGTTTCATATATATTTTGGGCTACTGGAGAGTATGTAATAAAAACTAGTAATTGAAGATTCTACTTCCTGTTGCATTACATGTATTTGCAAGTAATTTTTATCATTCATTAACATCGTATGACATAGGTGGTTCGTAGATTGCTGCGGCTTCATGTCGTATATAAACCCACTCATGTGCATTTGCATTTGCATAAGATTGTGGTACATAAATGTAGTTACTTGATTTAAATATTTTTATTTCCGAAATTTATAAAAGAGTTTTAATCAGTCCCTCTTCCAAACAGCGCATGAGTCGTCTTTTCAGTATTGTTTTAATAAAAGTGGTCAACATTTATTATTTTAGAAATAGATTTAGTATTTACAATTCAAGTATATGGATATCAAATTGCTTTATGTATATAACAATTGAAAAGCGTAAGAAATTGATTCACACTCTTAATTTACAGTTTTATACTAGCAGTTTTCATAGAAATATAGTTAAATTTTTTTATGATGCAGCTTCCTAATCAACAGCCACATTCCAAACCACGTATAAAAATTCCTCTCTTTGAATTAAGTTAAATTCATGAGATAGCCATTTAGCTGCATAAAGTCCGGATTTTAAACTTATACGAAGTAAGGGGTTATATCTTAAAATTTGATTGCTGATAGATTCTGCTAGTAACCACGGTGAACTATTCTGATAGATGTTTTCGGTCTTGTAATGCCATTCACTATCTTCGCATGGGTCATCGTTCTTATTGGTGGTTCGGTAGAGAGCAATTTTGGTTATTTTACTTTTGGAGAAGGGATTTTGCTCCATCCTAATGTAACAATACTGACCTCCATGCCCCCTCCCCAAACATCTGTAGTCTCTATTTTCATTCTGTTGAAACACAATTTGAATTCCACTGGCGGCTTCATCAAGTTTGTCCGTCCAACGTGGTACAAGCCATATCGAAGGCCCTGTACCACTCGCGTTAATGTCTGGATTTTTGCCGTTAATTTCATTAATTACATAGGCTGGACGGCTCACAGAATCATTAGTGTACACGACGTCAATGCCCTGTAGAAATAAGATTTTTCTTACTTCAAATCTTATTTGGACGGCTCCCATGTCAGACGGCTTGGATGATATACAATCCGTAATGTAACTGATGCCAGGCCCGTTAAATACTTTACGGTACATTTTCAATCTTGAATGCGCAAGGATTTCATACTCTTCCGTTTTTTTAGTTTCTGTTTTATACTCTAGATTACTTTCTGACATGGTTTCGTAGTTGAACTGGACTTCATTGTTCATATCTCCTTTAACAGAGATGTTTAGAATCTCAACTTTTGGTCCACAACTCAAGCCTAACTTCTTAGCTATACAAAATTAATACAATTCAAGTTAGTGAATAATTCAGGGGAGATTCCCAATGTTTAATGGGTTTACTAGTCAAATTACCTGCACTTGAGTTTAGAACATCTTTTCTCAACTTGTGATAGCTACACGAGACGGATGTTTTGACCTCAAATTTACGTCGTACACTACCCGAATTTTCTGTATTATCAATGTCAAACAGAAGCTCCCATGAATGGTAGCCATCCACATGAAGGATAAATACAGAACTGTTTGCTGTCATTATGGCTTGGGAGATTGGAACTTCTAATTTCTTATTTTAAAAGTCTGAAGCTACTTTCTGATGCGACGGTATTGCAATGAATAAGTTAGGTTGATTTTCCTTTTAATGGATATTGAATAATATAGGTTGGCTGATGGATCGCTTGTGGTTTATGCATCTTGAGATTGGAAGTAATATTTGAGATGCGGAAGAAAAGAACGAGACGAGACAAAGCAAGTTAGTTGTCGGGCAGTAGCACGGAGAGTAGTTGTTGC
The DNA here is from genome assembly GCA_034697805.1 of Orchesella bifasciata. Classification (NCBI taxonomy): domain Eukaryota; kingdom Metazoa; phylum Arthropoda; class Collembola; order Entomobryomorpha; family Orchesellidae; genus Orchesella; species Orchesella bifasciata. The sequence goes on along the minus strand of JAQGAP010003080.1, from coordinate 3,721 downwards.
CCACATATTTTATTCAGGTTTATATAGGAAACATAACGTTTGTCAATGGTCGTTGCATCAAAAATTAGATAGCATTACGTATGTATTTATTGCCAACCTAAGCAACTTTACGTGTGAGAAATGCATTCGCATTACATAATTTTTAACATGAGTCATAATACTGAACATTGACTTAAAAACGTTCGGGTTAATGAGCATAAAGTACTAGTAGACGTAATCTACATTAATTAAATAACATCGGAATTTTCTAAACGTTTGTGCGCTGAGGTTGATGACACGATGATGATGTTGATGACGAAGTTTACTTGAAATAGTTTCGAACGTAGCAATACTTTAGAATATCTTGCTGCCTGAATGGCAATCGAATTCGTGAGTTACATCATTTAGTTTATTAAAACGTTGTTTTAATTTGTGTTGGGGGATTTTATGCGTTTTAATCGAAGCAATTGAAGAAATGTGCTTAAAGTTTTGTCTTCAGTTTAGTGGTGGTGTAGTGCATGGTAGATACAAAATATTTACAAGTATGCATAATACATAGTGCTATGCTCATATTAAAACATAGTCGAAGTGTGCTTGTTCTTTTATTTTATACTACATAAGAAATAAGTGTGAACAAGAATCTCGAGTTCAATCGGCTCAACACAAGCCGCATAATATGCAGGCTTAGTTTATATATGTTACATTCATATAATCTAAAAATATTTCAAGACCTTTCTGAACTTGAAGTAGATATGGGATTCAGCTCATCAAATTGCTCCACTCTAAAGCAATCTGCTTCAATATAGTGTATATAGTGTTGCTTGCTGCGAAAAGTTTTCAGTATCACTTTCACGAGTAATGTGCATGATATTTGATGCTTGGGGGAAAAGACATATCGGTTGCAAGAGCATTCTTGCTGGCCTATTTTTACATTCTGTAAGTATACATATGCCAAAAGATTTTACCATTTCTTATGCATATTTATTGAATGCTTGGACGATGCCTATTACTTAAATTACCACAGAATTTAGTCATAATGATAATGTTCCTCACATCGAATTTTCGCCTCCTCAATGTCACGAATTTTACCTTTGTTTATCGTGGTCTCACGACGACTATACATTAAACTCAATATAAACACGCTTCTGTCTTTTAAGTTCGAGTGACGTTTGATTAGCTCATAACATTCCAATCCCAAATAAACGCCAATGAAGTCCAAAGCTCATTCCGATTAACAAATGCCAGACGAGACCCATACAATAGTTACTTAAACCCTAAATATCTTACGGAAAATGTACCTGATGGTTCGGCTAAACATTTTTTTCCAAATGTCTTCAACATACAAAGAATTCCGGCGTAGTCTAACAAACAGATTTCGTACGTAATTATATTAAAAATGGGTTGAATATTTGGAAAGTCTGTTCTGGAAAATTCGCAAGAGCAAGACATCCCCTAAAATAAATAAATAAAGCGATATATTTGTCTGTAAATGTTGCGATATTAAAACTAAGGATAAGGTAATAACTAGTTTCGGGAAATCCACAAGATGACTAAGCCAGGGCTAACAAGGATTGTAGTATTTATGTACAAGCATCATGAGACAACCCGGAACCAAGCCTGCTTCTTCATTGATTTCTACAACAAAGGACAATGGGCGAGCAAGGTCTTGTTTTTCCGGGATATTTTATATATATGTCGTATACGAATGCTGTCACAAACAATAGCATCACCAGTAGCTTGGTAGAAATGATGGGATGCATACAAAAACGCAAGAAACCATACATTTATGTACAAAAATGTATTTGCTCTTTTCCAACACGAAACGTTCGCTATTTCGGAATACAAGTAGAATCAGCCATGACTCACACCAGGTCCTTGTGGGATTTGAAATCACCTTCAAATTCTTACTGTGTGAAACCCCATCTAAAGCCTATTGGACTAAGAAAGTTGTCATACATGCGTGTTTTAGAAAAGACAAGAAGGACTTATGTAGTTGCAGTAAAGGTTTTAATAAAACTTAAAACGACTTCAACGACTTTTCCTGAACTAAAAGTTATATGCGAGAATTTTCAGCTTCCGCTTCTTCATAAACATTATTATCACACTAACAATATCTTATACATTGAAATGAGAAATCTACAACCACATGTATGTCTAATTATTGTCACCACTCGCAAATGATTGGGTTGCACCATTACATTCATATCAATAAAAAGTATCTGAAAGAATGAACATGTTAAAAGTGAAAGAAAACATGGCTTTCATGGCTTTTCGAAAGCAAGCAACCCAAGCTCAAAGCAACAGAATCTGCAACAAAGTAAAGTATACTTTCTCTTAAGCAAGAGAAGGAGCTTTGACTCAAAGCCTTTGAGTTCAGTCAGTTCCGAGCACATGTGTAAAGTTTTTGCGTAGCACAAATATATACATATTTCAGGACAGGTATACATATGCATACATCAGTCTTACTTTGGTATAGGAATCTGTGATTCGGCTCAACGCTCACCAGCTTGTTGTATACCAACTGCTTTTCATAGTGCATATGTTGTGGCTGCCCCATGCAGAGTATGATTTTTATGTCATTCTCACGAGCAAAGTGTATATGGTGAAGTGCATGTTCTGTTGTAGCAGCAATGCTCCTTTCATTTTACTTGAGAGTAACATGCACATTATACTAGAAGTTCTACTCATTTGATATAATATATTTCGGGATTGAGGAGAGGTTGTAATAACTACTTGAAGTTGAAGATTTTAATTCCTATTGATATTATGTTAAGTTACAAGTATTTATTATCAAGGATAATTTATCATTCATAAAATCGTCTCACAAAATGAAGGAATTATAGGTAGTTAGTAGCTTGCTGCAGCTGCATGTCGTTTATGAACTCACTCATGAGCATTTACTTTAGCATATGAGTGAGGTCTATAAATGGTCTGTTTCTCCTTAAATTTTTCTAGAATAGGAACCAGCAGATCAACTTCATTTCCATACGGGCTTGGAACATATAGTAGAATTTGCTTTGGTTTCTTGCTCAATTTTTTTTTCTCCATCATTCTAACATGGTGGAGGCTGGAAACCTTAAAAACCTTGCAAATAAGTTATTCCGTTTAAACTTCGCCAATTTATGATTTTCTGACTTTTCTCAAATTCACTCAAAGCTCCACCTACTTTTTGTGCAAAATTGGCTAGATAATTTGTTCTCAATTTTTTTACCCAGACCTTAAATCCCGGAGCAGTGTAACACATTAATGTTTAGCTTTCTCCCGACAATTTACTTCGTAAAATTGAAGGTGAAAGTTGTGGATAAATTAATATTTATATTTCCATGCACACATATTATAACTTCCGATTAGTGCGTAGTGTAGGAGTGGAGAAGCGATTGTTCCCGGAATCAGAAATGAACGTTATGTGTAAATTCAGTGAGAAATCAAAATACACAAAAATAATATGATGAGTTGAAACGACCAAAGGTTAAGGCACAAAGGAACGTAGTTAATATTTATTGCGATGTTGACTCTATGGATCCCGGATAAGGAATAAACATTCCTTCCTCTTTCTTCATATTCTTACAATCATTCATATTCATTCGTTCACAATGCATACATACCTATAAGTACATAAACCGTGCTTTATGCATTACCTGTAAGCAGAGACTCGTAATCCCGAAAAACAGGTGCCCGGATTACGGATTATGAATTAACATTATAAATATTGTGGATTTGGATTACCACACGGGATTAATCC
>JAQGAP010003079.1:0-13231 GCA_034697805.1 Orchesella bifasciata | reverse complement strand
GTTATGAGTTGTCAAATTACTACATGTATTTTTATATATTCTTTACAATTTACAGCGTTGTTTGAATAACAAGAGATTGGTAGATATTTAAATATTTGAAAGGTGACCATGATGACAATTTTCCTCATGAATATCAAACGTTTGAAACGAGGAAAATGAATCTCATGGCTGTCGGTAATTTGGTATTGTGCACATTCTTCATATATTCAAGAGAATTTTGACCTGAGCCCCAACCGGAATTAACATTTTAATTGGCACAAAATTTGGTTGCACAAAATGGCAAATAACAGGCAACTCGAAGGGTAAAAATAGGAATTTACATCCAAGATACTTGTACGAGTACACCTTATTGTTGCACTGACAGCCCAAGTGTCAACTTCAGAAACAAATTGGAATGCATCTCAAAAGGCTAAACACTAAACCATGGATACAATTTATAGAAATGTTTCACTTATTGAGAGGAAGTTTGGATGTCAAAGAAAAGATGTAATATATTTGAAGTAAAAACCATTAAATATTTTTCTTGGTAACAGCAATTGACACATGAAGCATTCCAGACATGGCTGGAATTGAATATCAATGACACGAAATAACTTCTTGGGAAACTTTAAATTTTCATTTCATATCAGATCGCTCAAATTATAAGTGGGATTATCGAAAAAAACGTACGCTTGCATGTATGTTTTAATGTCGAGAATCACATATCTAACTAGCTGAATGTACTTGCAAAACGGTTTCGACATTCAAATCTAGGTGGTTAGAAATCGTTCATAATAAAACAAGACAGTGATCTGTATTTTCTTTAAAAAATCATGAATTATTCACCTGGCTGCGCAGAAAACAACATTTCTGCACTTCAAAAACACATTTATGAATGAATTTATCGCATTATCAGCATAATGAGTGACATTTGCCATGCATTTTGTAGCACCCATTCTGCGATGATTCACTCACTTAACTTTATAATCAAAATTATTAACTCGGTCTTTTAAAATCAAGTGAATACACATTGCATTAAACCACCATAACATAAACGCTTCCAATCCAAACCTTCAGTTCAATATCTTGTTGTGTAAGCACGTTTGACGTCACACAAGAGTTAGAGTACAGCAAGAGGGAATTTGTCCATAAACAGCTTCAATTTTCAATATACATCTTCACTACAAAAAAAACTGATATTTATACAGGAGCAAGAGCTAGTTCGTTTGCTAATGTATAAGTGAACTAGTTCCAGATCGCAATTACTACTCCATTACGGGATTCAGGTCAACGTAAGAATTCTTAGGATGTAAAAGATTTGGAGAAGTACGTCGGTAACCCAATGCAAAAAACAGAGTTGGGTTGTGTATTAGACACATTTGTGTTTGTGACAAACAATAATACGAATCAGCAAAAAAATATTGTTTGTGTAGAAATGTAATAAAATAAAAGACTGTCACTAGCGACAGTTACATAAGTTTACTGCGCTCGTAACTCCAACTCGTGCTTTTGATCACTCTCAAACACAAATGCTATCTTAGTTTGCCCTCAAGCTTTCGTTCCTACTGTCAGTTCAGCGTCTTTCTTCCTAATAATATTATATGGCGATGCAGGGGGAATACACAACAAACGCACATACGTGGTTCCAATACACTTGTGGTGATGATGGTGATCTCCAACACTGACATTCGTAATTGTGCACAATTCAATTTTTTGCATTCCTTCCTAACTAGGATCAAGCCAGATCGTCACCATCATCAGTTGGAAAAACAATGACTAGGTCAGTGGCACAAAAAACGTTCTCTTAGAGTTAACTGTATTCAACATTTAGGAATTGAGAACTGTATAAAAACAAATCTTTATTTGAGCCACATGGTTTCGTGTGGATTTTCTTAGAATAGGTTTATTTATTTAGGAGGATTGTGTAATATGCATGCACACCCTCCTGTAAATTTATCTTGAATGTCAATGTGAATGTTTGTCACAAGAGAGACTCTGTTTTGTAAGATACTGCGAAATGGAAGAAAAAATTGAGATTTCATACAAAATACAGAAAACACTGAACACAACAACAACACGTTAGGTAAAATGGTATTTAACTTACATTAAAAATCGCCCGAAGAGACCAGTATACGAGCTCAATCACTCCATATTCGAACTTATGAGCTGGCTGCGTTTTCAACATGCACATTCCACGTTAAAGGAGTCAAGTTCCAATCCAAAATCCAACCCAACAGCGGCATCCATTGATTTGAGGTCATAAAAATGAGACAAGAATTAAAATAAGTTATAAAACCAATTGTGTGCCATCATTGAATCGAAACAATTCAAAAGATGAACAAGGAGCACTTCAACTTTCAAATAACTTTAAAGAAAATTTTTACTATTGTGAGTCTACTATGCATTCTATAGAGCATAGCAGGTTGTGGCCTTGCATCTAAAAACATTTATTGCCGATTAAATTACTACATGAATTATGAATGCGCTAGTAACAGAAGGCGACACAAAATGCATGAAGGAATGCATCATGGAAAATGCTCTAATTTGTGAAGAAGCCTTTTGATTGATGATACGGCAGCTCTTTCATCATATCTCATGCATATAATTTATGTAACGGTAGAGTACAGACGAGTACATGTAGTAAAAGATTTTTTAACTGTTATCTTCCAAAACCTATGATAATCCAGTATCCAGCACAGAGCATGTTTTTAATTTATATGTTATGATTCCTGCAACCACAACCAATGAAATAAATCATAACATGCATGTGTTGATGAGTATAACGATAACTGCATGTTTTGGGCAGACGCTAAATAAATACCTACCCATTAAAACAGTCATGTATGACCTTATTTGTACCTGGAGTAAATAAGTTGCGCAACTGGAGATTTAAATGTAGGTAAATAATAACGTATGCGGTATTTATAAATGTTAAAAAGTCACTTGCATGGTATGGCCCAACCAATAACGGTTTTGAATTTCGTCGAATATTTACAAGCGTTAAGATTTATTGAAAAACCCAACGAGATTTCAATGAACAAAACACGATTTTTGTATTTATGTTTTGGAACTGACTGATACCACTTGACAAAATGCATTGAGAAAACTAGAGCTAATCCTGAGATAGAAGCAATCAAGCAATCGTTAACAGACAGGCAAAACACTACTTCTCCTAAAGTGGTTGCTCCACTTGACAAATTACAGCTATATAGAAGAAAACCCATTATGGGCTCTGCAAGGACTCGTTCATTCATAAAAAATTGTTGACAGATTTTATAAGAACTTATTTGTACGAAACTAATCAGCCGTAGTGGACCTCTCATACAAAATATTTTCTGAATTACCAAAACCTAGGCTCTACACCTTTATTATTGCTTACTAGGTTTTCCTCCTCTTTTGGAATTAGGAGCCCATCTCATCCTCAGTCAAAGCCTATTCCAAGGAATTATATTTTGGAGCACAATATTTTCTTTACCCTTTTCCATGTACTAATAATCCCTCTATTTTCCAACGATCTCTTACATTGAAGTCTAGTCTCCAATTAACGTAGCTTTTCACTCAAATTTGCTTCAGATTTTCAACGCTCGTTTGAATGCAATGACGTTGTTATTTATGTGTCAAATAATTGCAATGAGCAAACATATCAACCGAAATAATTACTCTCGTTTTGAAGCGTGAGTTTTGGTAACATGATAGCGATTACAAGCCAAAGCTAAGGTTTCCAAACATGACATGGCATTGAGGGAGAAGAATCATCTTTAAAGGCACGCGGCGAATGGATGACACACGTGAGAACCAAGGACAAAAGTCCTCCACTCCATCCCTATCTACTTAGTTGGCTGTATAGGAGGAGAGAGAGAGAAACTGATCCGATCTGACATCATTAATGGCTTACCCAGTAATATAGTGACATAAACAAGACCATTCCGGCCTCTGGGAAGAATGAGAGAACTGTCATCAGCGTCCAGCTCATTAAGTACTTCCTTTGTCTCTGAAAACATCAACAACAAAAATATATAAGCTTTTATTCCCATCACAAATGTAATTACATGTGGTTTGGTTTATGTGCGTTGACATGGTGGTGCACTATGTCCATTTAATCAAACTAGAAACCAGGTAGCGACAAACGATAAGACTGCAAGCCATTCCGCGGGTGCATGACGACTGCAAACGTACATATAAGTACGTATATTATTAGATGGACATTTTATTTGTGTATCACTTTTCACGACCACTCTTTTCAAGAAAACAACAACAAGCGTCCATTGTATTTAGCCTTCTTTTTTGGTATCGCTAATCTGTCCATTTAATTTCTGATGTCTCATCACATCACATCACCATCATCAAATCACCATAAAAATGATGAAATCTAGCGAATTTGTTGTAATTACTGGCTATATGATTGATAAGTAAAGAGAAGGCTACAACTTTTAATGCGGAGTTGGGAGACATTAAAGAAAGTTAATGATAGGTTAAGCTCATATGCTGATGTGCTTTATGACTCTTCTCTCTGTATCAAATCCCATTTAGCATGCTTCCTTCTTTTTGACAATGTGATGCTCTCGATGATGCCTTTGTCCGTCTACAAACGCCAATATGATGAGTTGAGTGGGGATACCGATACAATTACTTTGCATTTTATTACACCTTTTCTTGTGCCCCACAACTGACTGACTTCATATGGTGATCACATCATTAAAAATCAAAGGATACCAGTTTCTAGCTGAGAGTCCTAGCCACAAGATTTTGGCTAAGACTTCAGTCTTCAGTCTTCTCGCTCATTCTACTACATCGTCTCGTAGTAGGAGAAGTTCTATAAATAAAATATGCATGAGTTCTTCTAACTACGTAGATGTTACAAAGGTGCGTAGTATGCATGTATGCATGCACATTTAACGGCTACACGTTTTTGTTCTAAATGGTAATATTACTACAGGCTTTGTCGTGGTTCTCAGTCACTCATCTCATCTCAATTCTACACCTTCACAGTTCTCGTCGACATGAGCGCATTAGACATTAGAGTAGATTGGAGTTTTGGACATAATATATATGTTCATGGCTCAATGCTGATTTGCCTGTGTCAGTGACTTAATTAGATTAATCGGCAATAAAATCTCATCATGAAAAGGAAAGCGAATCAGATCTTTTGTTCATGCATGACATTTGATGGGATGTTCGCACCGTACGGGCTCGCTCAACACAAAAAGTAGCTGCTGCTCTGCTCCAACACATATCTATTAGCATGATGATGATGATGAAGAAGACGATGATACCAATCTTAATGGATTGTTGTTGCAATTTTTTTTGTTCTTATGAAGAAAAGTCCTATACAAAATTTAAGCCTTGAAATGCAAAAACTAATCCCTTGGTGTGTTCTCAATGTGATCCTCTTTCTATCGTGTGGCAGTAATCGATGTGATGTTGTTGGCTTTGCTCTTTTGCATGTGATTGGCTTGAGCTGAGGTGTGTAAGTGAAGGAAAAACGATCATCTAATTTTTCATTGTTTCTTCAAAACAGTTTTTGGTGTATCATAAAAACATGATGGGGAATAATAATTCGTGAATCCATTTTCATGAAGGCTTGAAGTTTGCCGCAGGTTATGACAAAAATTTATAAAGGATGTGATATCATGTGGTATATGGAGCTCTGTTTTGCAATGTAGACAGTTTCTTGTCGATTGAGAGCGAGAGTACCTAAGGATTTCGTGAAAATAGTGATTGCAACAGTAGCGAAGCGGGTAAACTGATTAGTGATAAGGAAATGGTTGGTCTGAGAGCAACAGAAGCGCACAATTAAATTTGGTAAAGATGGTAAAGTTTTTCTTCCGTATTTTTTATATTATAAGGTACCCATGCATCCGTCTATATGCACGTGATCTATAGTAGTATGATATTCTAATATTGTATTGGGATGCCTATGACATAAAAACATCATCTTTACTGAAACGAAGCACGCTCTTGTAGTTTGAGGTTATTCATTAATTGACAGTCAACGTTATGATCAAATTTCCATTCCGTGTGCATTTCATTTTCACAAATGGCAAAAACTATGAGTATGCATGTATGTTACTCTGAACCGTCTCTGTTTGGAAAAATTGTTGCTTCAGAATGAAAAGTTACCCACGCAGAAAAGGTAACCATGTTTATGTATTGGATTACCATTATGTTGTTTCTTGTACAAAATTTAGAGCAACGAAAACTTTTCCTTTCAAGAAAAACGTCAAGAAAACACAGTTTTTAGGCAGTAAGGTTCAGTTACACAAAAAAAGTCAAACAGATTTCTCATTTTATTGTTTGAAGAGCTTTAAAACAATAAAAACTTGTTACTTGAATATTCACATTAACCAAATCATTTAGTCTCTTCTTTTTTAGTGTTAGATCGGCTGAATACAATCTCATTGAGGATGTACCTTAATGTGCGCATTACAAATGCAATACAAATGCTACTAGTTTACAATCTCCCAATACATAAACAAGGGGGAGGATCGAAATAGCTTGAAATCGTGAGATTGTCATTTTGAGCCTCAAACTTTTATGAGTTTTAACTCAACTGCATTAGCAATGCACGCCTGAATAGGTTTTGACACAAGAAAAAATTAAAATGGGTGCAAACATGAACCCTAAAACTAATCACAGTTTATAGAGATGGCAGTAAGTAGGCACGCAACAATAACAAGATGTTTACAAAAAACTGTCTTGAAAATGCAAACTCCTATCTTTATTAGCATGAATTAGACCAAAGCAAAACAGTAAAAATAATCATTAGCTTGTTTCTTATCGGACAAGTTTGTTTGTCACAAAAAGCCCAGATGTGGTCACAATAATTGACAGTGAGTTTAGAGTTGTACATCTACATAAATATTATGTACGGTGCGTGTCATCATCATCTTCTCTTCTGTAAAAGTTTTGTGCTTTTAAACCCTACTTTTGTTTTTTACTAGCAAACCACCTTTTATCATCATCGTATGGTTTTGTTAACAAGTAAAACAAGCTAACAGAGCTGCATGGCATTTATTTAAATGTAGAATAGAAGTAAGGGGCGTTTTGCTCCAGTTCTGTCTAGAAAAGTTAATAAAAAATTACATGTTAAAAAATGAGACACCTCATCATCATCACCATTTAGAGTTAACCCTTCCATCACGAAGACCGTGAGGTATTTTCTTTGAAAGTGTGGCTTGAACAATGAAATGTAGTGCATTTTCATTTCTAGCTCGGTGCGACGCGTCGGTGAAACCAGCTTATGATATTTGACTGCTCCTCTATTAATCGTAGAATTACAAAGTCATCCCTTTGAAATGATGGGGCAATATGCAAATCAAAGAATTTATTATTATGATGATGATATAAAATGAGGAGTGTCTGAATCGCAAGCAGTTTTTGTGGCAGAGTTATTGAGTTGTAAAAATTGCGTGCTGAGTGAAGGAAGTTGAGTTTATGAGAAATCATATAACGTTCATATCTTTTTAATCAGTTCTTTTAAAGAGAATTTTGTTTTTCCTCATTTCTCACTTTACTTGCTATGCTTGAGTAACGACCTAGAATAAAGTTTCAATATTCAACCCATTCGGATATGACCACGTTACAATTCCACACAATAAACGCCTGTATCCTTTCAACATGCGTGCAAATACCCATAACAGCACGTGAACATAACATGCACTCTTGATTTTATAAAAATGGATGGCACTGTTTGAGCTAAAAGTGAAAAATATTATTACAATTTAAATGAAAGTAACTTACGACAAGTAAACCGAAGAGAAGAATGGCAGCCATAATGAAATCAAAAAAGTACAAGGCACATAATGTATAAGCTGGAGCAGGAAGAATCACTGTAAAGAATCACCAAAAAAATAACAATAAATATATTTGAGAGCAATCACAATCAAAGCTTATATATTTTTGGGTTTGTACAATCAACAACATTCATACTTTCATCACGATTATTAACGACAGAAAAAGTAATTGCTGAATGGATTTAATTGTTGACTGCATCTCGCATCTCTGAACTTCGTAGTTTTGTAGCGCATGTGATGTAGGAACTGTTTGCACTGACAGTTTGCAGCTATATTTCGTAGACAAAAAAGGATTGCTTTCAATTCAATTTGGCCCACTACTGATTTTCTCATTCAAAATTATTAACTTTCAGAGGAAAGCAGAACCAAAGGAACTTTTCAATGATAGAAATCATTTAGAGGGACTCCTTGTTTGCCTCCACTTCTTTGGCTTCATTTCCAAACACATTTAATTGTTCCCTTTTTCATAAACTTTGCTGTCTGAAAGGGTTTAGGCAATTTCGCATCAAAGAATCATCACATCACCACCGCGATTTCATAAAGGAGACAAAACTATGCCTTTCTCATTATCAAAAGAGATCAAACAAAAACAGTATTCAAAACATTTTTATTATTAACTTTATTCTGACATCTTGTTTGGTTGGATACATTCATTTCACAACTCATTCATAAAGCTATTGTTTGGCTCGTTGTCGTCCCCAACTACACAAGGACTGAAAGGGAAATGCAATTTTATTTCGAGTTCACATCTCTCTCTTCTCTTCTTGTTGTTGGATATTATTGTCTTCGCCAATTATGGAACTTAGAGTATCTCAACTGAGGACGAGAGGAAAATGAAAGTTAATCAATTGTGACTGGCGAGGATGATAAAAACACAAATGACAAAGAAATTACATGAATAGTCCATGTATTCCTGGGAGTTGTGTGTTATAATAACGATTTGAATCGACTGCTGATGATGTGATGTGAGATGAGAATGAGAAGCAACACAAAAACAAATAGAGAGGGAGAAATGTCATCCTACTTGAAACCTTTGATTCTCCTCTAGCTCAACCGTCATTTGACTAGATTGGCATTGGCAAATGCAAAAAACACATGAGCATCATAATAGTATCATATCATGTGTGTACTAAATGCTCAGACTTCAGTTAGTCAAGTGACTTAATCAAATTCATGGAATGCACACTGTAATGCCAGTTGTTGCATAACACACCAACCATTTACCCTCACAGAACAAAAGGTTTGTTGATCAAGTCACCAAAAATTGAGCTCTGCTGTAGGTCACCCATTCAATTGTCAGACAATGTGGAGATAATACAGAGGACGACAAAAATAGGAGAGAAAAACAAACTTACGAAGGGACTCGACTATCCACCACAGCTCCACTGCGAAGGCGACGCAGTATACAACCTGAAAATAATATTAAAAAATCATTATTATGCTCATGTATATGATTAAAAATTCAATTTAGTTTTATGATTTTATATTTTTAGGGGTTAATAATCGCTTCTAGCTTGTAGTCAGTCATTATGCATAATTTCACTCTTGAATAGTGCTGAGTGCAGCATTTATTCAAGAATCAAGTGTTACTATAGTAAAAAAAACAATCTTGCAGAAAAATTATCCCTTTATCTAGCAAGATACTCTAAATACCAATTTGTTATCTTTAACTGCAAGCATAAAGTATATCCTTGTGTGTGGGAGTGATTAAACGAAATATTTATTATTATTAGATAAAATGGTCAATCACAACAAGGCTAATTGAAAAAAGGAAGTGCAGGAAATTCTTAGGTTTGCACTTTTCCAACAAAATCACATTTAGCTAACGGTGCATAACATATTAATTACGTAATGGTGATACATAATAAAGTATAATATCTACCATAATGTTGTACACGCCATCGTTAAAAGCAAGTGAACCTGAAATTATTCATAATTCATTGTTGTAGCTCGTGTTAATAACTACGGTGAAGGTGCAGAGCTCGTAAGATAGTTTTTGCATAACTTGCACCTTGTGTATCCTATCATGAGCGAAATGAAGATTGATTGATCAAGTTGAGGCTGATATGATGTTGGTGCAGTGCATGGTAGCTTCTAGCTTAGTAGACTTAGACAACCTAGTATAAGGTGAACTTGCGCTACTATAGGAAACTCACCTGGCAAAACCAGTATAAAGTTTCACATTACCCAATCTACAACCTAGTATGTCAGTGTAGGCAAATGAGATGGTTTATGTTTACAAGAATCATGGTTTACCTACAAATTTTGTATGATGCATGGGGCTACCACTACCACGTAGTTGTCAACTACCGGACATTATTTGTTTGCTTCTTATGACACATTGCGCATTGTTACGTTTTATTGGGTTGCTTTACAGAACCGCGCTATTACTCCGCGTTCCGTATATCCAAAGGGCTTCAAAATGATTGAGTCGTAATAAAATTTGCCATTATGCGTAGTATTAATTTGAGCAGATAACTCTGATAAAAGTATATTGCTTTTCTGCATTACTCCATTTTTTTTACATGAAACGGAAATCTTAATTTTATAATGTCCTTGGAACATCAAGATAATTCTGAAGAAGAAAAGCCGTCAACAGTGTCTCCGGAAGGATCATGCTCGTGACTGTCCCTATGTGGCTTCTTTCGTACCCGCCTCTCCTGATTGCCATTAATATTAACAACCCACATAACTAGTTTTTATATTTCATAAAAAAGAAATATTAAAGGAAATTTAACTGGTGTAAATTCTAATAATATGGTTTTTAATTCAAACCGGGACTCTGGTGGTGGTGCTACTTGCTCACCATTCTTTGTGTGGCAAATGATAGCTTTTGTTGCTTGTAAAACGAAGCTTCCGGACTTATTTCTTTCTCCTACGAGCTTTTTCTAAAAAAATGGAGTTTTGTTGTTGCACTCAAACAATGAATGACTAAGCAAGAACCAACTGTATTTAAGTCATTCAAGGAGAGTGGAATGGAAGCTGACTGGGTTACATTAAGGAATTTACTGTTTATTCATGGTTGTTGCATGCTAAATAGAAGCAAATTGTTTGAAGCCCTTCTTTCTTTACTTTACACACATGTGGAAACCCTTTCTTTCTATTTTCACAGGAAGATGATGATGACGGTGATTTTGATGACGACTTGACGAGCTCAATCTCATAACTATTTTTTCATTTCTTTTCTAATAGGTTCAACTTTATCATCGTATCGCACCTCACTCAACAAAAAACCCTAGCTTACTTTGACAACCACCCCTCTTCCCGTCTACGGACTTAATTCATCCTCCCGTCATTATCATCATGGCATCACAATGCTTACAGTATAACACCATTTTAAATCACCACAGTAAAAAAACAAGATGCGTCAGCTGGTGTTATTATTTAATTTTATTTTACTTGTTGGGACAAAAGTGGATTTGAGTTTGAAGAACGGAGAAGCTCCGTCTCGTTTATTTTTACACAGCGGTACATTGCTGAGAGCTTTTCGCCTGGCAAATTTTCATTATATTCCACTTTTTCATATAATCCCATTATCCTCCTAAATTCTTCTTACCTACATGCTTCCCCCACCTTAATACACTTGACATCCATATGTTTCAATGGGTGCAAATACTCAAATAAATACTTGCCACTGCTATTGCCTCTACACAGTTCGAGTGCCAATTTAATGAGATGATTTTTCAGAAAAGGACCATACAAACTGCACAACGTGTGCATTTGTAATAATACTCTTGTCTGAAGTACATAACCAGGTAATCTTTCTTGTCGAAATTGTGAGCGATTAGAAGGGAAATGTGTGTTCGTGGTGTGTTGCAATGTAGCGTATGTAAAGTATTTTTATCTCGGAGTCTGACTGCATTAGTTTCATCAATCGTCAAATTTTCTGCAGGAGAGCAATAGTTGTTTACTAACTCCTGCCACGCCACGATGAATGGTTGCTATTTCCATGTTCCTGCTTGAGCTTTCAAGTTTTCGACCTTTAAAATTCATTTCCTCCACACATTCATGCATCCGGTATCCTGCGTTGCATGAATGTGTTTGTGCTCCCGTTTCTGCACTAGACAGTCACATTTTCATCCTTTAATGGTGATGTACTGTTACTGCGCTTATGTAAAGGAAACTAGTACATGCATGCAAATCTTGACGGTTTTATGAAAATAATCCAAATCTTTTCTTTAGCTGTCGTTACTAACATTTAACATACGCTTTTTATGTAACTTTGGACGATTAGTTTGCATGTGAGCTACTGCGTTTTCTTACGTGAGCTTCTTAATCACTATAATCGGTCGACATAGGTAAACATTTTAGACGGAGAAATGTTTTACGAAAACATGACATTGGAATGATGCTTTGCAGAAATAGATAGCTAACATCACAGCAAAAGTCTAATATTTTACAACAACCAAATAATGTGTCCATCACTGTTACTCATCATTAGAACTGCGTTTGCTAGCTCGTGTCGGGCTTTTAATAATAACATGACTGTGGGAATCTAAAAATTGGTCCTTTTCTAATGTAGCTCACGTTTAGCTGAAAAACTTATAAAGTTATACGCAAACATTAAGATTAGCTTAAAAATATTTCGTATGTTTTGCACTAGGCCTGTTCTTTTCATGTCATGTTCATACTAAACAGTTATTCCACCTCTTTGTAAAGTATCCCATGCAAATTAGTTAGCTCTCCAAAGTCATGCAATCAAAAGGTCACACTCGTACTTTTATAGCGTCCGGTACACTTTTAAATCCACATCGTAATAATTTATAACATTATTACGTTAGTTCTCACAGCCCAACATTATTGTTTTAGCATTGCCAGAAAATCTGTGACAGAAAAGACAAATTATGAACCAATGGTTTTAGACACTAGTGTAATATGCATTAGGGCAGGGGTGCTGGTACTGGCTAGCCTTTTTGTAGTTCCTGCTCACGTACAAAATCAATTTTCCTTTTCCATGCAATATGTATGTATCCATGAGCGTGACGCATGAGTTCTCATAAGGCTACATAATATTGCGTTTAGTAGCAAGGTAGAGAAAACAAGAGCCGAGATTTTCATAAATCCCAAGACATTAGTCGTGAGGCAAAGTTTCGTTTGAAAGAAACATTTCAATTCTTCCAGAAATACACAAATTACTCCACAGTTCAAAGAAGCGTTAAATGCTCGACGGAGAAAAGGCTCATGATAATTTGAAGAAGCTGGGCTGGTTTGCCTCTCAGAAATTTATAATATTCATAAACCATCTGCAAGGCTGCAGATTGCATCTCCAAAAAAGTGATCCACTACATGACACTGAATGTTTCGCTGTGCTTGACTAACGTTTCCCATGCTACGACACTCATTTTTCTGCTCTTGAAGAGCTGCATGGACGAACGGTATATAATGTAAGAAGACTGCTCACGGTATGCACGTAAGCATACACAGATAATCTCCAACGATCTGCCAATAGCTGAAATGGT
>JAQGAP010003078.1:0-13231 GCA_034697805.1 Orchesella bifasciata | reverse complement strand
AATACAAATCGATAGCCATAATGTAATGTATTTATAGATACGTACTTATATGCATCTCATTTCTTTCGTTATGACTTCTTGATGTCATGTAAAAGCGGCATCATCCTGAGATTTTTAATGTTGGCCAAATGAACGAGGCAAAGGCTAATATCTCCATAGAAAAAAATTTCAACCAACTCATATCGTTATTGCAAACGTTTATTGAATAATTACGAGCATAAATCACTATTTAAATTTCTTAACAAACGACCCAAGTCGCTGGACTCGTATAAAATTACAGAACTGCAAAGATACCAATCAGCGTTTGTCATCATCGTTACAGCGGCACAATCTGCTTTTACAATTAATTAATCATCAAAGTTCTGCTGGACAGGTAGGTATTCATAACATGCATATGAAACCCCAGTTGGGGTAACGTAACACACATTCTTGTTAATAATATGTTCAACATTTCACAGTGCCCCAACTAATGAAATTTTAACAGAGCTTTGTGATGTAAAGGAAACTAGTGATGTTTTTTTGTTTTTATTGCATCATGTACATTAAAATTACAATCCATGTTATAATTTTGAACAATCTCTAAAAACATTCACATTTAAAAGGCCAACCAATACTCTTAGTTTACTTTTTACAGTAAAAACCTACAAAAACTCTATGTGACGAGGTGTATGTACATACATACATATATATATATAAGAACTCCAAAAATCAAACTAATACTACTAAATTACCTAACAAACCTGAAAAACAGCACGTATTGCCGTTAAAAACAAAAAGAAGCATGTACAAATACTAGTTTACCGAGTAAAAAAACTGAAGCTGAGGAATTTCGCAGGATGTTTTATGCATTTCTATAAACTTAATATACGAACATGTACCATGTAATACCCTAATGTGAATCAATATGATTAGTCAGTAGCAGATGCAAATATAGTTTTCTTTTGCTCAAAATAGGTCGTGTACGACCAATGATACGGTATTGATACACAGGAATATTTTCGCATCCCCGTGTGTGAAGTAGATTTAGATTATAAACACCCTAACTAAAAGTAAGTAATGCAATACACGTTTCGGATTTAAATGGTTGGAGATTCACTATTTGAAAAGCCAATGTTATATAAATGCAAGTGGTAACCGAAAGCACAAAGTAGAAGCTGATTAATTTCCTAAAGATCTATATTTCTGAACTCTCAGTGAAGACCACAGTGTTCAGTACCCAAACAATGTGGTTCACTCAATCTGGCGTCTTCCGTTGCGATTAAAATGTTGATAAGTGCGCTTGTGTCTGCAATTGAAAGAGAAATTTGTTTTACATAGGTACAATACTTAATAGATCTAGAACACTCCAGTTCTTCACAATGCATAGTATTTAATGTACCATTGGGGCAATTTGAATTTCCGTTTTAGGTTGAACCATCTGCTGCTCCTCCCCATGATGGTAGTCATGAGAGTCTGATGAGCCATTTTCACCATCTTGTAACTCACGTTTATTAGTCATGTACGGAGTATCCGGACCCTCACCCATTCTTGAAAAACCAAAATGTAGTTCATACTTAGAGCAGTTGCATAAAACACTATACAGTATTAGGCAATATTAATAAGTACAAAAAGTTGGAAGCATAAGCCGCAGTGAAGTTTAGGTACAACTAAGAATCAAACCCTTAATGTGTCCACTGTCAACACCTCTGTAATCTACCTTACACAGAAGAAACACTTTTATCACTCATGTCAATATCCATTCTCACAATGCCCCATGGTAAAGCAATCCTCCATTTAAAGAAACACTGAGCCTTTACAATTTTATCCATTGCTTTCGATTCAGTTTTTGCTTGTTTATAAATTGGTTCAAATTATACTCTCTTACTTTTCTTTCAATCATCTTACTACGTAATAAGCTCGAGAACTGAAATGTGACCTTTATGATTATCGGAATACACAATTTGTTGTATATTCCAGCATAGATATATTTGCCACGAGTTTTTTTTCTGTTTGCGTAATTCTAAAAATGAAATGTAACAAAACAAATCGCACAAATACATTTAATGAAATCAGCTCCGTCGTATAACGGTATAATTATTGCAAAAATACAACCATGGACTTGCATTGGTATTTCAAACTATCATTTCCCTGGCTTTTCACCCAGTTGCGATGCATTGAATTAAGTATGCTATTGGGATCTTTCATTTGATTTTATCTACTAAGTGATGGAATTGAATCCTCCCACAGATTAGTGTTCATTCCTCGTCTCAGATTAAACTCATATCTAAGTTACAGTTACCTGATCAACTTTTCGTTATTAAAAGGGCCACACGCAGCAATATTAACATATTTAAATAGTAATTTATAGAATTAAGAGTCTTACCCTGAATGAAATCGTCCACCTTCCCCACGTATCCTATTCATTGCGTGCTTGTGTCTAGACTCGTGTAGATATTTCTGTAGGAAACCAATAATAATATTACTTATCCGCGACGACGAATCTAAATACTAGTGGACTTAATCATTTAATCACTTACAGGTCTTTCCTTGGGGATTCTACCTTCAGCTTCTAATCTAGCTCTAGCTTGTCTTCTTTTCAGTATCCGGTGGTACTGTTTTGCATTAACATATAACGGTTCCTCCTCCAAAAGTTCTGGGGTGGATATAGGCATTCGTGTTAAGGTAGGTGTGCTTGCACCTTGTATTACCTGCAACGATAACAGAAAACTTGAAAACTCATGTCAACTTGCTTTCGTCAAGAAAACTTGGTGTTGAAGGTTACTGATCTTACAAAATTTGTTGGTGCGGTAGCAAGGCCAAAATTTTGGGGAACTGTGATGGTGGTTCCGTTAGTAGTGGCGTTAACGGTAGCTCCAGTCGTACCAGCTCCTGCATTTTGCGCCAGAGGGATAATAGAACCATTCAAACCTATAACGTGGCTCTGTGTGCCTTGCGATGAATTGTCTACGGTCATAGGTTGATATATATACGTGTGACCATCCGCAGTTTGTAATAACTGGGTACCCTATAATCCATAGTAGAATAATTAGTACAGAGCGTTAAAACTGAAAATTAAAGGTCCTTAGTAGTCAAACTAACGATTGCAGGAAGAAACTTCTTAAGCAGATACTTCCAAAATGAAATTTTTAATAGCAATAACTTTTATTAAAAATAACTTCAACAACATAAACATCGAATTTTAAAATTTTTGTATTTTCTATGAAATGAGTAAAGTATTATGAAAATATTTTGCATTGCAAATATTAATTGCAATCATTAATGCAAATTAAAGTACGTGGGCTAAACTAGGTAATGCAATTGAAAATCTGACACTGTTTTTTATAAAGAATAAGCATGATTACAACGTCAATTTATGTTCCAAATAGGGTTAGCTATAAAACTATTTTCATGGAAAAAACTTTTATAGTAAATATGCAAGTACGTCCATTTGTGTACAGAGATAATTAGTTGTATTTACTTTAGTTTAACGCATGCTAAATCAGTAGATGTGACTGTAATTAATATTTGCAATTCAAAATATTTCTTTAAACTTTTCATTTCATAAAAAATGTGAAAATTTTAAAATTTGATGTTTATGTTGTTAAAGTTATTTTTAATCGAAGTTTTTGCCATTAGAAGTTTCATTTTAGAAGTTAATTTTTTAGAAGTATATTCCGGACACGAAACTAACTACATAAAAGCACGAAGCATTCACCTGTAGATTGCCCAGATTTGAAATCGGAAGAACTTGGATGGCTTGCGGAATTGTGCCTTGAAGTGTTTGTTGCCCTATTGTTTGTACCATGAGAGGCTGTGTTCCACCTGCACTCAATGCAGTGACAACCTAAAATATGAATATTCAAACCAATTTATATTAGCAAAATGTTCATGCTGAATTAGGGTGAATTTTAATTTACAAATGAATCTTATTATCACACGTTGAATTGACTAACCTGTGGTGATTGGGTGACAACAACTTGGCCTTCATTTGTATTAGCACTATTACTCGAAACGGTATTATTTGCGGTTGCCATTTCTGATATATAACTAACTAGAAGCTAGCTTCTCACTTATTTAAATAATTAATAATGCACAAAATATCGGGCAGCGTTGGATAGTCAGTGAGGAAATACAATTTGGTTAACTTAAAGTCCGCAGCATTCTAGGATGCAGTCAAACAAAGAAACTCAAACCAGGGCAATTCTTCCATGTTTGTAAATATTACGTATTCACTATAATATGCATTCGAATATCAAGGCCACTGCTAACTACACCACTTTACTAGTTGCAATTTGCAAAGAATGCAACTGTAATCACTTTTTGCAAGCACGATCAACATTGAATGACCACGTTTTGGATTTATTGCAGTTGCTGTGTTGGTCAACAACACTTTTGAGATCCTATGAATGTTGCACAACGTGTTGTTGCTAGTTTCAGCACGAAACTGGTAATTTTGTCACAAAACAACCAAGGAAGGTAGACTATGTTAAAAATTGTACCACAGAAAATTGATGATACTCTCGCTAATTTTAGATTAATTGCATTGAGTAGGGAACCATTAAGAAATGTGATGGTTGATTTATGAATAAAATAAAATTCCTTATTCCCGAATCCCGATTTTGATCAATCACTTTCCTTTATCAGGTTTGGGACAGTCCTTATAATTTGAAGCTTGCTCTTTCTCCATCTAAGTAAGTGAATGATGTAAACAGAGGCTTCTAGATTTGGATTGGCGGCAGAGAGCGCTATTTGTGGGTAAGCTTTGAGACCTGGCAAGGTAAACGAATAGCGACACATTTTATAGATGGTCCTCCTCAATAAACGTGACATTTGCAAATCCCAACCATGAACATAAAACAATTCATTTTGGCATCATTAAACATTAATTTAGCTTCCTTCACAAGCATAGCAAGGTGGTCTCATTTCATGCAAATTCATATTCTCAATTCATCAAAGCGGAAAAGCTTCTGATCTACTGCATTTTCATTCACATCAAGCGTGATAGCATGATTATTCGTTCGTAGAGCATGTATCGGAAGTAGTTTCATGAATGTACGAATGTGCGAAATAAAAGTCACCAAGACTTGTTATATTTTGCATAAAATTGAACAAAAACAATTTTCAGGTCCCCAAAAACACCGCAATCGCATACGAGTCCTCTGCCGAATGTCTTTTTCTTTGCATTACATGGATGCATCATGTTATCATACACTCTTTTTGAACGTGAAACCATGGATGCTGCATGGATATTTGGGAATATCTATAATAGACCAGGGTTCGTACCAGTACAAGTATACGTATAAGTACAAAGGGAAGCATGTTTATAGCTTTTGTATCTGTTTGTATGCCTGCTCCGCGTACTAGAGCCAAAAATACACGTTAATATGGAAACGCAAAGGCATAAGTAAGTAATGTTATAGTTGTTCGGGTTTAGAATAGAAAAACTTGCATATTATCCATAATTTGAGGTACTACTGAGTCTTCACCCCACAGATCCAAGACAATGCTGTACATAACGAAGCGTCCTTTCCTAGCATTTCTGATTTGGATTTTTATTTCAGTTCGTAGGGTACATTTCACTATGCATGGAGCTTACTTCTCTTCTCACTCAGAGAGCGTTGGTTCTTCCATGTCTTGTAAAAGTCACACAATCTGTCCGTCCAAGTAATACACGTCTCGTTGGGTTTCAACTTCAACTATCCCACAAATGCATTATAATGCATTGAGTAAAAACGCATTTGGTTATGCCAGAACTCCGAAAAATAAGACAAACAACGAGAAGTACATACCTCACAACAAGCGGACGAGCACGGACGATCTGTTTATAAAGATAATGTTATCATGTTAATGTTGTTTCATGCAATGGTATATGCGGTACACCTCCATCTTTACAATGCCCAACTCTCCATGTCTTTTGACATTATTGTATTGTACTGCTACCCTTGCCTCTGCCTGCCTCTTCTATCTATGGGCCGAGGAATCAATTCGCTTTTAAATTTAAGTTATCAAGTTTATGCATGCAAAGCGTCGGAACACGAAAGGGCAATGAATTTATTTTGCTCTCCCTCGCATCCCAAATAGCAATATAATTTTGAAAGAGGGTTAAAACATTAATTTTTCGTGGTGGTGAGGAGGAAACGTGAAGTAGCAGGCACCGGCTTCATTCATAATATATGCGGGGAGCTGTTTGTGATTGTTTAATTCATTGCTAAGAGCTTATTTGTCTACTTTGGGTGGCTAATGTTACAAGACTTGCTGCTGGAAGTCCGAGAAGTGTAAATTACACGAATTGTATATTACCTTGTTACTAATATAAAATGAACTAATAAAAATCCAAGACTGGGCTACTAAACTGCTTCAGCTCAAACTGAAGCATTAAAAATTTTATCCGTGACAGTCAATTTTGACGTACCGTGAGTTGCGGCTAGTTGTGACTTCTACTACATCGTTTTAATAATTCTGACAAAGACAAAATGACAGCGGAAGGAGTCGACATTGACCTGTATGCAGATGACATTGAACAGGACTTCAACTCGGTAATTTCTATCATTTTTGCTGTATCTATTACTGTAGTTTGTTTGTTTTTACTTTTCAAGGCGTCGGCAAAAACATGGTTTATGCCAACTACATGGCATTATTTTAACACAATTTTGTTATAGCAGGATGAGTTTGGAGGAGAAGGAGTTGACTTATATGATGACGTCATCACAAATTCTTCTGGAAGACGGGATTCTGAAAGCGCGGAACCCGGGGCAGATTCCAGCCCTTCCGCGTCTGCAGCTACGCCTAATAATGTGTCCTCAAAATCGAACAGTTCAGGAGAACACAAAGAGGGCATTCAGCCACTTAGGAAGCATCAGGTTTACATTGGAAACTTGACATGGGTACTTGCACTTTACTTTATATTCAACATAATACCAGATATGCATGAAATAGGAGTAACTGATACATAGTAACTTTTATCATTATTCCTTTTTTGAATATGAAGTGGACATCCGACAAAGATATTCAAGATAATTTGCAAGACTTGGGGGTTCAAGACTTTGTGGAGGTAAAGTTTTATGAAAATAGAGCTAATGGGCAGTCAAAAGGGTATTGTGTTCTGACCGTGGGATCTGAAGCGTCTCTCAGAATCATTCATGATAAAATGCCCAAGAAAGAAATCCATGGGCAACTGCCTGTTGTTACACCACCCACCAAACAGGCTCTTAATCAGGTAGCGTAAACTAATATTCATTGATTTAGGTTTCAACAAAACTGGGTAACATCATAATGCATAATGAACTTTTCTATAATTCCATGATAGTTTGAGGCGCAGTCAAAAACTAGACCCACACAAGGAACACAAGGTAACCAAGGCAACATGAACATGAATATGATGGGTCCAAGAGGACCTATTGGCCCTATGGGGAACATGGGCATGGGAATGGGATTCGGGCCAAGAATGATGATGGGTCCAATGAGAGCGCGAGGAATGGGCCCTGGGATGGGACCGCCACCTCATAGAAATATGGGACCTCAGCAAGGGCCACCAGGCAACTACAATCCTCAACAGAGACCTCCTATGGGTCCTCAGAACCTTCCTCCCCCTCCTGGTCCACCACAAAGACCACCACCTGGAATGAATATGGTAAGTATAAAAGGAGAAAAATTGGTCTATTAATGTTGACAGCAACTATATATTCTAAATTACTGCTAATTTTGTTTTCTAGATGCAAGGGCCTGGTCCTCAAGGGCCTATGCAAGGAGGACCGAGAGGACCTATGCAGCCAGGTCCAATGATGGGCCCAGATTCTAGAGGTCCTCCACCACGTGATTGGAACCGCCCTCCTAGTATGTTCCACTTATTCTCTAAATTACATCTTTCTATTTCAGTATTGGTCATGTTGTTCTTTTTGATATTTTAGTGAACTCATATCCTCCTCCGCATGGTCAGCCTCCACTACCTCCCTCAGGACCAGGCGGGCCAGGGATGCCTCCAGGTCCTCCACTACGCGGTGGCCCTCGTAAGTTGATAGCCATTTATGGAAGAAGTTTAAAAACTACCGTTTCTGCCAAGACAATATTTCCATTGTTATCTCATTTTTAACAGCGCCACAACTGATGAGTGGTGGTCCACCACCAGGAGCTCCTGCACCACATATGAATCCAGCATTCTTCAATCCGCCAGGTCCACCTGGACCTCCACAAGGTGGTCCACCACCTGGATATGTTTCAGGCTCACCAAACGCAAGAGTAAGCTCGTGTTTGATCTGCAGCTCTGTTTATGATTAAATCGTCTAATGGGAAATCTAATGTTTTTTAAATGAATTTATAACAGCCGCAGCCTCCGAATAACTATGCACCGCCAGTCGAGCATAGAGAACAACCAGTAATAAGTGACGCAGAATTTGAAGAAATCATGGGTCGTAACAGAACCGTTTCCAGCTCAGCTATATCTCGAGCAGTTGCTGACGCTGCAGCCGGTAAGCTACCTACCATTTTCAAATTCATTTCGGCCAACTACTAAAGAAAATTGTCTTAACTGATTTACTTTTGATATTTCAGGCGAATTCGCTAGCGCAATTGAAACTCTAGTTACTGCAATTTCTCTAATAAAGCAGTCAAAGGTGGCGAACGATGATCGCTGCAAAATCCTCGTTAGTTCCCTGCAAGACACACTTCACGGCATTGAGACGAAAAGTTACGGACGAAGAGGTAAGGGAGAAGGTTTGACATCAATAGTACTTTACAAACTTTAAATAAAACAATTTTTCCAAACCCTAATTTTGATTCACTCCTTAAATAAAATTTCTGTATCTAATTGCCCTACACAGAGCGGTCCCGATCTCGAGAACGAGAAAGACATAGAAGAAGTAGACGAGACCGATCTCGAAGCAGGGAGCGTGATTACCGGGATCGTAGCAGGGAACGATATTATGATTATCCGAGAGAAAGGTCGCGCAGCCCACGAGAAAGGGAATATAGAGAAGGACGCGAGAGGTACTTTAAATATTTATACTTTTGGCCAACCAACCACTTGCAAATCCTCACATAACATGTTACTTACAAGACTTTATTCATTTCTTTTACAGTAGTAGTAGTAGATATTATGATGAGAGAGATAGATACCGCGAGCGTGATACACGTGAACGCGATCGTGAAAGGCGTTCTGAGGGTGATCGGAGTCGGGAACGGGAGCGTGAAAGGGAGCCCTCAGAGAGATCTGAAATACACCGGGCAACACGTCATTAGCCCGTCGAGCACAGACTTTGAGTTGTGCAACGAAAAACATCCCTCTTCATCTAGTTAATCATTTTTGTCACGGCAAGTTTTGAATAAAAAATTATGCTGTTTGTTTTTCTTGAGTTGTGGTTCATGTACTACACATTATATATTTTTATGTTTCCAATAAAAGGAAAACTGTTTTAAAATGCCGCTGTTGTTATTTAGCATGTTTACTTGTTGCTTTTAACTGTCAACTGATGCTGTTTTATCAGTACTGGGAAATATGAAGATGATAAACACACACACGTGCAAATGCGTACACTAGTGAACTACAAATTCATGGAGAACTACGAACGAATTGAAAGTAGCAAAACTGCAAGAAGTTTTTATTGTTACTTTAAAGCAACCTGTATTATATTATTACATAAACATAAAAATGAAACTGTTCGGAAATATTAGGATATAGAAGTGGTGCTCCAGGTAATCTTTCGACTATGCATGCTTGCGTTTTATGCAATACACCGGTTAAGGATACAGAGAAATGGTTTGGGTTCCCGTAGACTTAATCTTCAGAATTTGATAAAGGTGGAGGTGGAGCGCTGTTTTCATCTACATCCATCTTGTCTGAACTACCCTTTTGCCACTCATCGAGGTTGTCCAGTCCATTTGGCTGCTTTCGTAACTCAGCCTGCTCTTTCTGAAAAATGCATGATGCACACAATGATTAAATGAAATGCCATAACCACCAGTCTAAACTTTTGAATTAGAGCAATTCTAATAAATACTTACAGCAGTGTCCATTTTAGCAAACTTTTCAAACATCTTGGAGTAGACCTGCTTCTCACGTTCTTTGTGCTGTTTAATGAACTTCTCGCAGACAGCTAGTTGCTGTTTAGCGGCTTTGTTATCAGGCTCAATCTCAAGGACCTTTTGAAAGTCAGCTTTGGCATCATACGCCTCCTTAATCCCAAGGTTAGCTAAGCCTCGGCGGTAGTACGCTTTCGGGTTATTAACACTTAGCTCAATCGCCTCATCAGCATTTCGTTTCGCAATTACTGGCTCATTCAACTTCAGGTGACACAAAGCTTGATTCAAGTACGCTGCCAACAACAGGGACTTCCTTAGTTCTTCGTCGTCACCTTCTAAGGCTACAAAATGACAAAAATAATGCACAAATTTAAAGTTAGAGTTATGTATTTTCGTCGTAGATTTGTAAAAATTGCGTCTGATAAAGCACAACTTACAAGCCTCGGTTTTGAGAAAGTTGACAATGTTTTTGTACTGTCGGGTGGCCAAATTGAATTTCTCATCCTTGAAAAACACAGTCCCCTTTTCTTTGGCTTTTTGTGCGGCTTCTAACTTTTCTGGAGGATCCATTTGCCAAGCCTCGCGAGTCTAAGATAACGATATAATACAATGTTATTTTTTCTGGATTAATGACTGTGCATTTTATTTAGGCTATCGTTATCAAGGTAACATACCCGTTCGAAGCTAATCAGTTCCACTATGTACTGGACCGTGGCGTCTGCTGGAATGTTGAACTCTGCTGATCCTTTAGAGCCAAAAGCATACTTTGGTCCTAAGGTTAAACGAGACTTCTCGCCTTGGCTAAATTTAAACAACGCTTTCTCAACTCCGTATGGAATGTTGTGCTCCCCACCTTCTCCCAAAACGAATGTGACTGTCCGCTCGTCAAACTTGGTTCCTTGATACTCTCCAATGAGTGACACTGGAGTAAAAAAAGTCTTGATGAATCACCCGCTTTCAATTTCTACTAAAACGATATTGTGAAATACCAGTTGTAAAAAATACGTACCTGTGAGGGACGAGCCATCATTTGGATTCAAGAACTTTGATTTGCCAGGTACGATCCTACTTCGCAGAAGTGCCCCTGACTTTGAACTTGTCAAGTCTTCTGGGTGAAAGTCTATCATTGTGACCTTGAAATTCGAAAACAAAAACGGGATTAATGCGCTCTGGATCTGGATACACTAGTTTCTTCATATTAGGCTTTCATGTCAATTATGGCTTACCTCAAAAATGAGAGGAGAGTTTCCGGGAATTTTGCCTGAACCATTGGCACCATACCCATAATCTGGATGAATATACAACTTGCCACGCTGACCTCTGCCAAGTTTCGCAATGCCAACATCCCAGCCTTTAATAACCGCACCTGAAAATCCACAACACGTTAGTTATTTGTGCTCCTAAACTTGACCCAGGTCAATTGTTTATGAAAATGAATCTACATAAACATTTATTGACACTGAAATTACCTTCCCCGAGCATGAATGAGAAGGGTTTGCCCCTTTTATCACTCCGGTCAAACTCTGTCCCATCAGGTAATGTCCCAATATAGTGTACAAACACCTCGCAACCATCACCCGGCATTTCCTCAGCACTCTTCCCAGTCTCATCAACCACGCTCTCCAAGAACTCAATGTATAACTTGCGAGTGTCACCTTCCTTTGAAATGTCCTCACACTTATCATTGATAAGCGGAGCCAACAAATCTTGATCTTGCGTTACTTCATCAGTAGCCATAGTTGCCCCTTCCATAATTACGCCTACAATTCATTAAAAATTCTTATTTCCCAATTTATTAACCGGTAAGCCCTGTATAAGCGACTAAAAGTAAAATACCAACCTTACTTTGCTGAACTTGAGATCTGACTTGATAATTCTCTCGAAAGAACTTTCAAAACTTACTTTGATCACCACCAATAACACTTAACTTATCTTGGCATGTATCTTTCAAAATGCCTCAACTTTCCTTGAGTCTCTTACAACTGAACTTGATGTCGCCCGGTTGGAATACAGTTTACTAGTAAATACAACAAGACGAGCGAGAGAATTAGGTTGAAAACTGGAACTGATTTGGATACTAGATGCTAGACTGGAAAACAGAACAAACACATATATTAAATCTCTTGTGATTAATGTTATATCCTTGTGTCAGGATCTGATCTGGATAAGAGTTTTTATGACTTCATTGTTCATGAGACTTTTCTACAGAATTCTGGAACACAAAGCAAGCACATATATACGCACTCATCGTAGCCAGAAACTAGGTGTACTCAAACATTGCAGCAGACTATACAATGATAGGTGGATGCATCACCAGAAATATACAAACAATAATACCACTCTTTCGCACAAATTTTCCTGTAGACTTGGGGGCCAAGTGCTCAGAGCTGAATGCGTTGGGAACACTACGTCATCGTACACCAATGAAGTATTGATATTTGAATGAATTCTTTGTTTAGCGTCTCTTGACTCTGAAGTGCATGCATTTTGATTTCCAAAGGCTATTGTCAAAATTGTGTAATTGGTTAGGGGACAATCAAAATAGTATAAATGTCATCGGTAAGTTTAATGAATACAAGGCCATTGTAAGTGAATTCCATTTTAAATTCGGAGAAAATTAACACTACAAACTAAAACACCTTCATACGACGACGACAGACGATGCGATACTAAATCTTCTTAAAATGAACCTAAAGGCATATAATAAGAACGAGACACTTTTCTTACCATTATTGAGGTTCAGGGTTATTATTTATTTCAAACTCCAGGTCATCAATCGTTTGCTGGATCCGTCCCCGTAAATTTATCAGTTGATTGATAACGTAGCCTGGCGCAGTCAGCTGAGCAGCAACGATGCGATTTTGTATAACTTCTCTAAGATTGTACAACGCGATTCGCAATGTCGGAGGATTTAATAATTCTGCTGGCATAATAAAGTTAGGAGGTAAAGGTCTTCTCGCCATCACATTTCCGTCCCTATAAAAAAGAGAAACAATTTAAGCCTCTATCGATAATGCTGACTATTCACTTGTACCACCGCTTTGAAGTTACCTTAATAAAAGCTATGGTTACTTTTGTATTTATAATTAGCTAGAACTTTCGGGACATTGAATACAGAGAAACTAAAGGTCACAGCCATATACTGACTGTTGTAGTATGTTTCAGAAGTTCCACTAATTGAATTTTTAGTGCAGTACGTCTATGGATGGTTTTCTTGAGTTATAAACCGAAACCACTA
>JAQGAP010003077.1:0-13235 GCA_034697805.1 Orchesella bifasciata | reverse complement strand
ATGGGATCGAGTACGGGATCGAGCATGGGATCGAGTACGGGATCGAGCATGGGATCGAGTACGGGATCGAGCATGGGATCGAGTACGGGATCGAGCATGGGGATTTAACATGGGATCGAGCATGTGGAAATGTGTGTTATGAATGTGTTATGAATGTGTTAATAGGTATACAAACTGGCAATTAAGCCATGCTGGCAATTGAAGAACTGGCATTCGAAGCAGCTGGCAATTGAAAAACTGGCATTCGAAGCAGCTGGCAATTGAAAAACTGGCATTCGAAGCAGCTGGCAATTGAGTCATACTGGCAATCGAAAACTGGAAATTGTGAACTGGCAATCGTAAACTGGCAATTGACGTGCTACGGTATTTATACTAAAGAATAAAGTAAAGTATAAGTTTAGTATAAAGGCACTACGTGCAGATAAAGGTTCATCTATGACTGGTTAGGGTCTTTCATTATACAACATTTTTAACTGTTCCTATAAACATTCACTGTTTTATTGATTGTCGCATTATCTGATGGATCCGACATTAAACGCGAATGCACTGACAATCCGAAGAAGAAAAGAACGGTACGCTATAAATATATAACCTCTTCGTCGTCATCATCCGAAGACAAATAGGATTCTGATAAAGACTATCAACCATGCAACAAGGAGTGTCGTATTAAAGGAGTACAGTAGTTAATGGAACCTTTGGAAACTGCTGCAGCTACTTAGATACACCCTAAAAACGTCCAGGGAAGGAAGCGAAGAGAAATCCTAAGGATAAGCAGATGCCTACCCTTGGCGCACATAAACAACACTTCCCAATCTCGGTGAGAAGGAAAAGTTCATATAACGCTTCGGATTAGTTAATATCGTACGTCTTAATCTTACCATGTTTCGAAACAAGGGTATGAATGTGGAGCTCCCCGATTGCTTTGTTGAGCTACTTTTCTGTGCCATCTCGTCCGGTATCCAGATGTCAGCTTTAATGCCTTCTCAAACACGATTATTTTTGACAATTAAGTCGGTGACTCCTCAGTGAAATCAATGTCTGGAAGAGTATTCGCATGGTGTCTGCTGTAGGCAAAGGTAATAAAGTTTTTCAACTGTCATTTCATCAATGTCACCAGGTTGGCCATTTATTAAAGGTTTGGTAACGGCATTTCAGCAACGGATCAGAAAACCCCAAGCTTCTTCATGGGTGATCTTGATAATGTCAAAAACAAATCAGTGAACATTAGAAGACTGAAAACTCTTCTTCCAGCCGGTTATAAGGGACAGCGGCTAAAGAAAACATAATTAATTGGAGGTAATAATAATCTACTCAGCAAACAATTAAAATGTTCAACATGGAATCCCACACAATTAATCCGACCGACCGGTGCTACCCCTGTAACGTGGTTCAGGGGTAGCACAGGTGTAAATTAATGAATTCAACTTTATATTGTCGTATGCTGGATTCTTCCATGGGTTGGGAAAACCCACAATAGTTTGTTAACCAGTGGATGATTAAATGTTTGCCTTACAGAAACTTACAGAAATGGGTGGCCCCTGAAGCAGGATTTTGTCCAACTGGAGGTGGTTCAGTTGGGATTCAAACTACTGCAAGACTTCCACATTCAATTATTTGTTCTTAGTTAACTAAACTGATTTCATTGTTTATTCATTTATCTCCTGACTGATGATTAATTTGGAATAACTATTCTCAACCCCACACATAATACGAAGAAAGAACGACAAAACGAACAGCATCTCTGTCTAAATGACAGAGGACTATGTTGTGTTGGGTATTAACAGAGCTTGGATACCGCAGTATTTTTGCGGTATTTCGGTAACCGGTATCGGTATCGGTAATACCGGTTACCGCTACCGGTTACCGCATTGAAATTGCAAAATACCGGTTACCGGTTACCGCATCAAAATTAAAAAATACCGAATACCGCTACCGGTTACCGCATCAATTTTGAAAAATGCTATCTACTGCTACATTTTACATTATCTAAAGTCAAATCTGAAATATTTTCAATTTTTACGCTGAAAAAGCATGATTTTATGAAATTTTAAAGTAGAAAAGTAGCAATTTATACAAAATTCCTCTTTGATTTCATAAAATATCCTTCAAAATCGCCATAAACACACACGGAAATTTACCTTTTACCGCTACCGGTTACCGCACAGAAATTGAAAAATACCGGTTACCGTTACCGGTTACCGAAAAGAAATTGAAAAATACCGGTTACCGTTACCGGTTACCGCATTGAAATTGCAAAATACCGGTTACCTTAAGCAAACTACCGATCCAAGCTCTGGGTATTAATTGATAACTCGAGTGACCCAAGTCCCTTGTATTCCTTCCTTGAGTGTGTAAATTCAATACTAAAAAACATATCAGTGCGTGCATGCACATGCAACAACTTTTTTTTTCATTTTTGAGAGAATGCAATATAATGTATGAGCTCTTCATGAATATATCCGCTGTGTTCTACATCTGCATTATCCATTTAACATAGATGATTCTGCATTAACTCGTTAAATTGTTAATTGAGTGTTTATTCAGCAAACCAGTACAATATTCATAGATATTTTTTATGTATACTACGCTTACCCTCTTACTTTCTCATTTACATCACCTTCACTTTTCAGTACTTCTTCAGCTCATATCTGTGTGCCTTCTCCACTTTCACTAACTACATGCCTCATGCTGCTTGAGGTAGGCATGTGGCACGTGCAAATCTAATTTTAACTCGACATTTCCTATGTTCTTGCAAGTTGTCCATAAACAATAATGTCCTCCTGCTTCCTCTCAACTTCCTCTTTCCAATTTCAATTGTTAGTTAAAATACTTCTAGGCATCTCATCTCTAAACTCTTTCTAGCATGAAATGCCATTCAATTAAAGAGCAGGCAGGTCCTACGGGCTGTTGTGTGAAAAGTGTAAGATTCTACTCTACATATTGAATTGCAGAGTTTATTTCAGTGACAACATTTATTACATTATAAATGTTGTCACTGAAATAAACTCAGCAATTCAATTCAATTCAATATATCATACATTGAATGCGTTACTTTAACTAAAATCAAATAAAAATCATACACCACTGACAACTGACCATGCAAATTAATATTTGTTGAATGTTTATTGAGAGCCTATCGATAATGAGTCCTGTCTCTTACGATCTTATGCAGTCCAACGTTTTTAAAAAATAAAAGTAAAACGAAGACATTTCAAAACTATTAGTACTTCAGTTCATCACTAACTGATTTATTGAACTGAGATAATTATTTTTCCCGATCTAAAATCACCACAGAATTGGCATTTGGTATTAACACATAATATGTATAAAAACTGCAATGCTAAATTTATCTTTGTGTACCAACATCCATCCATTGCCATAAAAATTCATAATATAATTATCCGTATCGTTACCGTATAACATGCAACATAATATTCATAGCTGCAGAATCCTCTTTTTCGCGGTTGTGGGGTCACCGGAAGAAAAATTGGAATAGTATAGGGTAAATGGGAAGAGAACGGAAAAAAGGGGAAAAATATGGGTTTCGTCACCGGAAGATTTCGATGGACAAGAAGATTCTGCAGCTATGATAATGAAAATTTTTTGTAAAAATCTAGAAAAAAGAGGTGGCAACACGAGTGTAAACAGTAACCATCCATTCAAAGTAGCTATGATATGCCTATTTGTAAAATTACGTCACTTGAAAACCATGCGTCTTGTGGCCAACAAATTACAACGAAAAATACTTCCATGGCAAGGTCACTAAAATGTCGAAGGACCAGGTTCCGATCGAACCAAAAACTAAATGTTCGTCACTGGACAATACCAATTAATGTAAAAGGTGAAAAAATAATTACTAAATAAAAAGACTAAACTAATCTATCATACGACGAATTTATTAGTTCCCCAAATCAATAAAAACAATTAATGGA
This sequence comes from Orchesella bifasciata, assembly GCA_034697805.1. Lineage (NCBI taxonomy): Eukaryota > Metazoa > Arthropoda > Collembola > Entomobryomorpha > Orchesellidae > Orchesella > Orchesella bifasciata. The sequence goes on along the minus strand of JAQGAP010003077.1, from coordinate 9,303 downwards.
ATACAGTTATGGTTTAAAACAATAATATGGTTTGCACCCTCGCTTCAAACTAGGAATATAACACTCTCCACCAAATCACTAGCACAAGCTCCAAGCCTGACGGCGACAAACTTTTTGTTCTCCTTACTAGACGCCTGAGCACAAGTTTTCTTCTGGCAACGCCACCGTACCATACAAGTTTCAACACTCATGTTGCAAGCTAACTCTTGTGTTATTATCATTTGATTTCATCTGTACCATTCCGTTCTTCTTTTCAACTTCATTCAGATGATAAAAATGCCTGACGAATCTCTTTCCTGGAAGATTTTTATTCCATAGAAAAGGTAAGGCTAAAAATCAAGTGATATCTCGAAGAAGATGTTACGTCAGCAAGTCGGCAGCTACCAACCCTCTCCATTGCATTGTGGTGCGATTATGCTTTGTGTGCTATATTAAAAATTTGTGGATGAAAAGAGGATACATTCCACATAAAATTATGTTTTGGTTCTTGAACGCCGATGTTTTATTACCTTGTTTTTCTCATCAACTTGGTTGCATACAGGTACGTAAAGAACTCGTGCTACTAAATATAACTGAAGTTCTTCAAATCCCTCAGTACTACAAAAAGTATACCAGGCATGAACCACAGTTTATAGCCCAAATTTTTCTTTAAAATCAAGGAATATCTCCATCATCTTTTAATACTTTCAGTAAGTTATTCAATCGCACAATGGGCAAGTTGGGTGGTGTTCTATATTAAGCATTTCTGGATTAAACAAGGAAGATAGTTTTATGACACAATATTGTTGATGCCGACATTTTATTTTTCAGGTACACGTTTTTCTCATTGCCTAATGGGTTGGTTTGAGATGAGCTATTTCTGGATTGAACTGAATGGACGTTAAACAATAATCCTGTTGGAGAGGGGCACAAAATAAACATTTTTATAGCTAAAATTTTCAGCTATAAACACGTACTACTCCGTAACGCTTCCTGGTTCAAAGCCGCGTATTCTAGTTAACTATGATAAACATGCATGGAATTTTCATCAGGTATATACCAAATTCATAATACCAGGTAGAATAAAATTCATGAATGTTTCATGAAGATTTTGCAACAAATTTTTCCGAAATGTTTTCCTTGTACGTAAATATACAAATACTAGAGCTATCTCAACTGGAATTTATTTTTAACCTGAAATAAATCCAACTGAATATATTGTCCATGAAAAGAAGTATAAATAGCTGGGGTTGAGCTCCACTCTTCACCACATTCCAACAGCACGGTTACAGCTGAAAAGACGTTCCAAACCTTGTCAACATGACGAACTACTTCATCCTCATTTCAATTGGGCTTTGTGCCTTCTTCACTGGGTCCGCCCTCTCCGATATCAACTGCGCCAAGGACCAGTGTTTTCCAGCGAATAAGGGCTGCGACAAGTTTTACGAAAGTCATAAAATCACCGTCCCAGAAACCAACAAGGATGCAACCTGTACCGGTGCCAAAGGGGCGGGTAAGCTCGTCCACTGCTGTGGCACGGAGAATGACGCCAAACTCTTAAAAGAGCAGATGGCCAAGGATAAGCAATTGCTGTCGATGAAAAGTAAGAGAAATGTGTTTTCTAAATTTTCAAAAATTTTCAAAAGCATTAAAAAAATTCTATTGAAAAATTTTCCAGGTTTGGCCAGAGCAATCATGGGCGCTGAAGAAAACGAGTATCCTCACCAAATTCAATTGAACAACAGAGGCAGATGCGGTGGCACAGTTTACAACAAAAACTGGATCATCACCGCTGCCCACTGCGTCAGATTAGGAAAAAACCCCGTAGAGTACACCAGCGCTGATGGAAAATTCCGATATTCCGCAGCCCATCCAATAGAGCAAGCTTACGTAATCGCTGGTACATCCCACGTAGCCGACGTCCCGGAAGCCAACAAGTACTTCATTGACAAAGTAATCTGGCACGAGGAATGGAACCCAAATAAAGTTGGGGATAGTCACGACATTGCCCTCCTCCACCTTCAAAGACCTTTGGCTCTTGAAAAGGGTAAAATCCAACCAATGCGCCTTGAACCCGAAAACTACATCCCAAATTATGGTGGAAATGGTGTCGTCATTGGTTTTGGAAATGTCGATGAACGTCTCGGTTTAGCAAGTGATGACTTGATGGAAACAGTGGCTCCAATTCACCACAAAGCAACCGGAATAGAAATGTCTTTTGACCCACTCAACGCCAAACCCCATGGAACTCGTCTGCATACCATGTCCTTGGCCATTGGAGGAGGAGATTCTGGGGTGGTTGTGGGGCAAGGTGATTCTGGGGGCCCTTTCATTTGCGGGGATGAAAATAACAAGCCAATTCTCTGCGGAATTGCTTCCTACAAGAGTTGCGATCCTTTTAAGTTTTGCAGAAAGCCAAGCTATTTCCAGCGAGTTGCACCAATGCTCAAGTGGATCAAAGATAATACGAACAATGAACCGCAAGAAGAAGCCCTGATTTTTGATGAGCTTCTCTTCCCTGAAAAGGTTGCAGACAAAAAGGTTCCCGCCTCCCTCGTGAGGATTATTCATGGAAAAATATCATGTATGGGCGTCATCGTCACTAGGAAACTGATTGTGACTACTGTGGCCTGTACGGAACATGAAGGTTACAAGGTGGCAAGTCCCATAATTCTTCATTTGGCGTCAGAAACGTTACTGGTACAGCATGCCACTCTCAAGGACCCGGATTACAAGCCAAGCGTTTCCCAAAATGTGACCAAATACTTGGAGAAACCGCTTCCAAGACATGATATGGGATTATACATTCTAGAGGAGTCTGTTCCGGCTGAGTATGTGGCTAAATTGGCACCTGAAGGCTATCAAATGAAGGGGAGATCTGTCGAGTACACGTTCAATCAGGCTGTGAACTCTGTGGAAAAAAGGAATTACTTGGAAATGGATAAAGAGGACTGTGCCACGAAGCTGCGGTCTTTGGATCGCAACTTGGAGCTGACTCCCGATCAACTCTGCATGCGACAGGTTTACTCAGCTGAGAAAGATTGCAAGAGGGATTTGGGTGGGGTGTTGATGTGTGAAAATGGAAAATTCGTTTGTGGACTCGGTTCCTTCAAGGCGTGCAATGCTAATGGATTTCCGGAAATTTTTTCTAACTACTTGAGTGGCAGAGGAACACTCCGAAACGATTTGAATCATAATATGAAAAGGTTTCAATAGGTCGTAGTTGAGTTGAGTGCTGCTGAAATATGTCATTTCAAAATTTAATGTAAAAAACTTTTGTTTAAAAAATCCCAAATAAAAATTTGATTTTCAGCCCTAAAATGAATGTGTGGTTTGATTTTTACATCCATGGTTAGCTCCTCCAAAGTTTTCTTCTGGCACCGTCACCGTACCATATAAGCTTTAACGCCCAGGTTGCAAACCAAATCTTGTGGTACTATCATTCAATTTCATGTGTACCATTCCGTTCTTCTTGATTCAGGTAAATAAATGATAAACATGCCACATCAATTCTCTTCCTGGAATATATTTATTCTTTAAAAGAACGGTAAGGCTGAAATCAAGAGATATCTCAAAGAGCGGTAGATTTTCCTCTCCAGAGCATTGTGGTGCAATTGTGCTTTGTGTGCTATATTGCAAATTTGTGAATAAAAACAGGATGCATTCTACATAAAATTATGTTTTGGTTCTTGAGCGCCGATATTTTATTACCTTGTTTTCCTCATCAACTTGGTTTCATACAGGTTCGTAATGAGCTCTTGCTACTAAATATAACTAAACTACTTCGAATCCCTCAGTACTATAAAATAATCCAGGCATGAACAAAATTTTATAGCTCAAATTTTTCTCTAAAATCAAGCAATATCTCCAATCAAGGTACAAACACTTATGGATATGGATTAAACAGGAGGGTAGTTTTCTGACACAATATTGTTAATACCGACATTGTATATTATTACACACATGTTTTTCTCATCGCATAATGGCTTGGTTCAGATGAGCTATTTCTGGTTGGATGTTACATAATAAACCTTTCACAGACGAGCACAAAATCAACTTGTTTATAGCTGAGATTTGAAGAAAAATGGAAAACACGTATTGCTACTTTACGCTTCCTGGTTTAATACCGTTTTACTATGTTTCATGAAGATATTACAACCATTTTCTCTCAAAACATTTTCCTTGTTTGTAGGTAACTACACAAATGCTGGAGATATCTAAACTGGAATTTGTTTCCTACCTAAAATAAATCCACCTGCATGTATGGTCCACGGAAAGAAAAAGAAGTATAAATAGCTAGGGTTGAGCTCTACTCTTCATCAAATTCCAACAGCCCGTTTAGAGCTGAAAAGCCGTTCCAAAAATTTTCAACATGAAGAATCTCTTCATCCTCATTTCGATAAGCCTTTGTGCCTGCCTCTCTGAGTCGGCCTTTAAAAAACCCACGTGTGTCAAGGGGGTCTGTAATCCAGACCATATTCATTGTAACCAGCTCTACCCAGGCATCCGTCCAATCCAAGTCCCAGAAACCAACAACGACGTAGCCTGTACCGGAGAATACGGGGCAGGAAAACTGGTCCACTGCTGCCAAACTGAGAATGATGCTAATATCATGAGAGAGTTGATGTCAATGAAAAGTAAGAAAATATTTACTAAAAAAATGAATACCAATCCTGATAATTTTTTTAAAAAAATATTAAAACCAATACTTTATTTTATACAGCTATGGCTAGAGCTCTCGCAGGTGCTGAAGAAAACGAGTATCCCCACCAAGTTAAGTTTGTAAGTCGGGGCGCTTGCGGTGGCACAGTTTATAACAAAAACTGGATCATCACCGCAGCCCATTGCGTGCGAGAGGGAAACGACCCCCGAACGTACACTTCCAAAACCGGTCAATCTCAAAACAAACCTGGTGATCCTTTCGACCAAGCTTACGTCATCGCTGGGACCTCCCACGTGGCCTACGCTCCAGCAGCCAACAAGTACGAAATAGACAACATCATCTGGCACGAGAAATGGAACCCAAATGAAGTCGGAGGTGGACACGACATAGCTCTCCTCCACCTGAAAAGACCATTAGCTCTTGAAAAGGGAAAAATTCAACCCCTGCGCCTCCAGCCAGCGGACCACACTCCAAATTATGGTGGAAATGGTGTCCTAGTTGGATTTGGAAACGTCAATGAACGACTCGGCAAAGCTAGCGACGATTTGATGGAGTTTGTGGCTCCAATTCACCACAAATCCCACGGAATTAAGCTGTCCTTTGACAGAACCAACGCTGAAGAAATGGGCTCAGGTGGAAACGGTCTGAATCCTCTGCTGATGGCCATTGGAGGTGGAGATTCTGGGGTGGTTGTGGGGCAAGGTGATTCTGGGGGTCCTTTTATCTGCGGAGATAGTAACAACAAACCGGTTCTCTGCGGGATTTCATCCTACAAAAACTGCGACTCTTTTAAGTTATGCAGAAAGGCTAGCTACTTTCAACGAGTTGCCCCGATGCTCAAATGGATCAAGGATAATACGAACAATGAGAGGCAAGAGGAGGAGCTTTTTATGGATGAGCCCCTCTTCCCCGAAAAGATTCCGGATAAGGAAGTTCACCCATCCCTTGTGAGAATCATTCAAGAAAAGAAAACCTGTGTGGGTGTCATCATCACAAGAACTTTGGTTTTGACAACTGGCGACTGCGGAACGCTTGAGGGTGCAGTTCCCATAATCCTTCATCTGAGGTCGGAGACTCCGCTAGTAATTAGAAACTTAACACCCTTTTCAAGATACAAACCAAGCCTTTCCGAGAACGTGACGAAATACTTGGGAAAACCGATCCCAGGAGAGGATATGGGATTCGTCATTCTCAATGAACCTGTTCAAGCGGAATATGTTATCAAATTGGCACCCGAAGGCTATAACAAAATGAAAGGGAGAGCTGTGGAGTACACGTATAATCAGGCTGTGAGCTCTGTGGAAAAAAGGAATTATTTGGAAATGGACAAGGAAAACTGTGACAAAAAGTTGAAAGCTTTGGATTCCAAGTTGGAACTGAGCGCGGAACAACTTTGTATGCGACAGGTTTACTCGGCTGAAAAAGATTGTGAGAGAGATTTGGGTGGAATGTTGCTTTGTGAAAATGAAACATTCCTTTGTGGAATTAGCTCTTTCAGAGCTTGCAATGCTAGTGGGTTCCCGGAAATTTTCGCGAACTATTTGAACAGCGCTGATAAGCTCCTTCCTCAGATTTCGCCTTATATGAAAACTTATCCTTAGAATTGATTCGAGAATATTTTGAAATTTGATTTGAATCCAAAGAGTATATTTTGTTGCAAATTCGCAAATAAAATTAATTGGAATGTTTAAAAAACTGATTGGAAGGTGAATTTTTGTATTGTTGCTGCGCCAATACATAATTCATATTTGGATAATTTTCATTCTTGTGCATTCCCATTCATTGTTGTTTGTAAGAAATTCCGCTTTGTTATAAAACCAAGTGGTTTTTGTTGGGCCAGCTGGAACTCAATGGTGGCACTATTGATTTTGTGAGTTATGGTGATTTGATTGCTTTTAAAAACCATTTCAACCTTACGTTACGGCTCGATTTTTACGTAGCTACATAAATGCATTCAGCAAGTCTTAATTCTGCCAAGTTGTCCGTCCGTCTGTTCACACTCTCCTTTTCACACACGTTAGCCGAATTGGACCAAACATGGAAAATAGGTAGATCTCCTGATAGGCATTCCAGGTATTGCTTTTCAGCGAAATCGCTCACGCACTTTTAAAATTATGCGCAAGCGAGAAATTAATAGATAAATATACAAATCATAGTACGAAATTTTATACGAAAATATATTCAATATTCTACCATCCGCAGTAGAAAATCGTAGGGGGGGGGGGCTGCTTAATGAAAGGTAGTTCCTTGAAAAACTGAGAAAGTATTTTGGAACCTGGTTATTAAAAGTTATAGTAGTGGCTCCAGGTTTTGCAACAGGTATTTTTTTACCTAATTCTTCAATTTTAGGTTGTGACAGGTCTACAACTATTACGGTTTACAGGGTGGAATTAAAAATGTGACTTTTCAATTAGTATTTCTTACTCATATCTATTGTTTGTGGAAACGGCTTCTCTATGTCCTCTGTCTGCTTGAGTTTGTACTTTGGTATCCCTTTTAGAACCTACTGAAAAACAGACATGCAAAAAATTAACCAACATAGTTATATTTTTTTAAATGTTAGAAACACATTTATGCTAGAACTAGTGTTATTTTTACCGTGTTCAATTAACATGATTAAAATTTATTTAAAAAACAGAAGCCTTATGACTTCGTCACCAGACAACTGCAACTAGTGTTGGGAAAAAAGGAAAAATGTAGCAGATTTTATTGCTTCCACGCTTTTATCTACTTTTATGCTGTTTTGAATCTTAGTTGTTTTTCCAGATCAATTTAAATATAACTACATTTAACGTACTTATGACATACCATACAATTTTCAACGTCTACTTCAGTAACATATAAGCTTACTGTTTACTATAGAACAACGGTAGGCTGAATTTTGTGACCGATTTTTGCGGATATTTGCGTTCTGCTCTTGTTGAAAACATGCTTGGGCTGTTTTTAAAATTTTAAAAAGTTTTTAGAAAATATTTGATTGTATGTTTGTTCCATTTATCGCCACATATAACCTATCATAGTTTCTATTGTATTATATTTTAAGTTACAATTAATGGTTATAATTACATGCGATCGAGTCTAGCTGACGCTGACGCTTGCTTTTAAGTTGTAAATATAATGGAAATACGTAAATAAAGGAAATTTTTGGTTGAATGCAATCAACAATTAAAGGATTATGAACCTCACGTTAAAGTTGTAGCATGTCATCAAATGTACTAATCCGTATATTTTGTGAATAAACAATGAATGAAATAAGCAGTGGAAAATTGTAAGGAAAAAAGCAAACCTGCTCTCGTTTCCGTTTTTTACAGTTTTGTTTACTGCCAACACTTTCCGCAACTGAATGACATGTCTCCGAAAATTTACTGTCTTGCTTTAGTTTTTTGCTTCTCCTTTTCACTCCTGAAGAAGTTATCATCTAGATAATGATAGCTTGAACAAATAAACCAGTCAAATTTAATTTTCTGAAAAATATTTTAGGAGGTGGCAACACGAGTGTAAAAAGCAACCATCCATGCAAAGTTGCTAATATTCCTATATGTAAAAGGGCGTCACCTCAAAACCATGGATCTTGTGGTCACTGAATGACCACGAAAAATACTTACATGGCGAGTTCACTAAAATGTCGAAGAACCAGGTTCCGATTGAAGCAAAAACTAAATGTTCACCACCGGACCAATAATATAAAAAGTGAAAAAATAATGACCAGAAAGACTGAACAAATCTATCATACGACGAATTTATTAGTTTCCCAAATCACTAAATTCAATTAATAGAATACAGTTATTGCTTGAAACAATAATATGGATACGGTTTGCACCTTCGCTCCAAAACACACTCTCCGCCAAGTTCCAAGGCTGACTGCGACACACGTTTTGTTCTCTTTGATGTACTCCTGAACCCCAGTTCTCTTCTGGCAAGGCCACCGTACCATATACGGTTTAACACCCATGTTGCAAACCAAATTCTGTGTTATTATCATTCATTTTCATCTGTACCATTCCGTTCTTCAATTCAACTTTGTTCAGATAAATGCATGATAAAAATGTCCCATCAAATTTCTTCCTGGAATATATTTAATCATTATAATAAAGGTAAGGCTAAAAACAAGTGATATCTCCAAGATCGGCAGGTTATCCTCTGGAAAGTAGCGATTGTGCTTGTGTGCTATATTACAAACTTGTTCACGAAAACAGGATGCATTCCACATAAAATTGTTTTGGTTCTCGAACGCCAATATTTTATTACCTAGTTATAATACCTTTTCTTACAACTTGGCTGCATCCAGTCCAGAGCTCATTACGTGTCTGGATCATCCAGACACGTAATGAGCTCTTGTTACAAAATTAAACTAAAGTTCTTCAATTTCCCGAGTACTACAAAATAAACCAGGAATAACCAACATTTTATAGCTCAAATTTTTCTCTAAAACCAAGGAATATCTCCATCATCATGATATAAATACTTTCAGGTACATACGTCACTCAATCGCATTATACACAAGCTGCAGGTTATGCTACGGTAAAAATTTCTGGATTAAACCAGGAAGGTTATTTTCTTGCATAATATTGTTTATACCCACAGTTTATTAACTAGCAACTTGTTGGTAGTTAATCGTTTTGGTATTTCTGTCCGTCTGTCCATGTGGATGTGTGGATGTG
>JAQGAP010003076.1:0-13236 GCA_034697805.1 Orchesella bifasciata | reverse complement strand
TTGTAGTTGTTCTGAAAAGGGAAATTAGTTTATTACTTAGTTTTTTCCCGCTGGCAATTGTCAAACTGGAATTGTCTTTTATTTGTTGATGATGTACATATATATGAGCAAGCATGTATACTCGAGTCTACGACCTGAAGCTACCAAACCACATTACGTCGGTTGATTGGTAAACCACCACTTCCTCTTCATTTCAAAACTAATGCACTTTCAACCGAAAATAGAGGAAATGGAAAGAAACTTTTTCTGTACTTTGGCTGTTTTCCTTGTCAAAGGCAAGCTACTTGGTTGTATAAGTTTGCACATCCTCCTATTCTTTAATCAGTATGATGTCCCTTTGGCAATCACACAAATGCTTGATTCCATCAAGTTCTTTCGTACTTGTTCTCCTTCCAGCCTCTTCTGTCAAGATTTGGAGCATCCAATTTAGCCTCACGCTAATTCTCCATTTTTTTCATTATTGACAATTTACTTAATATACAAACAAACTTTGGGCGATGCTTTGTTAATCCAAAAAGTTAAAAGGGGGATTTTCGCTACGAGCTAAAATTTGGATGAGCCAACCAACCACTCACCTTTCGGCACATTCAAATTACATACTTTTGATCCTGACGACAAACAATAGTTGATTGCACAACTGTTTCTACTCTGTACTGACACATCAGTTTGAGAGAGCTGGAATACATAACTCAGCGCGGCGCTAGCTGTGTTCAATAGTCAAGTTCACATCTGGCTGCAGTATCGTGTCGTGTGATGGTGCGCTACATTTACGAAATTTGTTTCTGACAACTGCCTCATGATCAGGTAGGAGAATGAACTTGAAAAAGTGTACCATCACATTATAACTAAAGGGCGAACGTATTAGAGCATTTGGGGTTTGGCGAGCGATCGAGCGAAAACGATTTGGAATCTAATTCTGCAGAAAAGTAGTGCTTGGTTGGCCACAATAACGGCATAATATCATCACCATCTCTGTAATTTGTGTGTGGATGTGTAGCACTAGGAGCAAAAGGAGCATCCCAACAATTACGAGTATGTTTTGATGAAAGAGTAGCAGCCACATATATTATATATATTCACGTATGATTATCTCACGTTCAAAATTATGCGTTGTAATAATATAATGGGCAATGTGAGCGAGCGCAGTACGTCTGAATTTATGATGAAGTCAATGTAGTGAGTTGTGCGTTGTCATAATTTATTTAAGTGGAATCTCATGTTCAACATTAAAACGAGTTTTCTTTCCATTTCCCTTTCTTCTCCTTTCCAGTCTAGTTAAAAAAGGAAAACATTGTGTTGTGTACTGTTGGATCGATGTACTTTAGGCCGAGTACAAAAAAAACTGTGCGTCCATCCACACGAAGGAAATTGTTAGCTAATGTATTAGGCAATGTATACCAAACCACTGTATTATTATTTCGAAAGGTTAAATTCTCCAGTTTCCTCCACCATCTACATACCTAACTTGATGTGTCACTAACCTTTTCGAGTTGGAATGAATAAAAGGAGCCATTTTACCCTAAGAAAGAAATAACGAGCATAAATACGTACACTAGGCTGGTTCTGGAAGTAGACGCAGGATTAGGTTACGGGTTTCCTTAGAAAAAAATGTGAGAAGGGAAATAAATAAATAGAAAGTAGAAAAAGTCAGGACAAGGAGATTTTCGGACATTATTGCAGGGATTTTGAGTTGGACTTGAATGGACGCTGGTTCTGGTGTCACGTCATCATTTCTTTATGTTCGTCGACATCAGGCGAAATGAGCGAAATCCATACTGTCTCTGTCTGTATACACTGAATCGCCTGTCACATGCGATATTGTTCTGTCTCTTGCACAATACCTTGGAGTAGCAGTAAATAAAATATAATCTAGAATCGAGTATTATTATTAGTTTTTCTGTTTTCTGCCATCATCACAACTGGTCGACTTTTTTGTGTATGAGAGAGAGAGAGACCTTGAATGTGACACAGTCATGTTCATAAGCATAATCATTATGTCTATGCGTATTTTCGGAATGACTTTGCTTACCAAGTTCCCCCACACTAACTGGCTTGGCTGCGACGAAAAACTAGCAAATTAACAACAAAAAATGAATGAACCAAACCAACGTAACGGTGCATGCATCTGTATGGTTATGGTTAGCATTCAGCGTAAGTCACAATCAATGCTAAAATTCTAACCACAAAAGGAATGGAGAACCACACGCGCCTCTCTCTCATTCCCATCAATAGACTTTTCATTCTGAGTAAGTTTGCTTGAACTGTTTCAATTCTGTTGAGTAAATAATACATAGTCAGTTCGTTGGTGGTTCAATACGATCGAAATGGATGGCTGTAGTTTAGTTTGACAATTATGATGATTTTCATGCTGGCAGGGAAAACGGGGTAACACGTGTCTAGTCTTGTTATGTAAATGAATCCTGTTAATTGATAAATATTATGGTATTATAATACACCAAGCATAATCTGTAAATCACTGAGTCACCAGGCTGTCATTAGAAGCTAATGCTGAGTCAGTAAGGTGAGCTATGAAATTGCACAATTTTTCTGTCTGCCGTTGACTGGCGATGTAGCAAAATGAGAGTTAATTGGCCACCGATAGAAAAATACAGGAGAGCCTCAGTTTTTACTCAGACCCGGTAGATTATAATTAAAGAACCGAATTGATACTACGTATACTATTTGCTATAATCGCGTAGTTCTACTGAAAGAAGAGTAAAGTCTGAAAATATGTTTTGCCACTGGTGCGAGCTGTTTAATCGTATTTTATGCTAAAATGATAGCTTGTTTAATGACATTTTTACTTTCTCTTCGTCTTCTGGTTCAAGGACCATTGGCATATTTAGCGCATTTGCATGTCGTTTCGCGAACTCAATATTACTCATTCCTCCAACGAATACTAAATCACATTTAGTAAAATTAATAATTTCCAGTTCTTGATTGGAAACGTTTAGTCCCAGTCTCAACTCATTACGACGAAGAAATCGTTCACGTGAACGAGACAATTTTCTGGGAAAAAGAAGACAAAATAATAAACAAACAGAAGCATTCCAGCATAAGCAGGCCAAAAGTGTCAACTGCAGTTAAGCATAAAGTGAGCAAAAGTGCGCATAAATAACTACAGGAAAAGACTAGTGCCTTGCTGGGCAGACAGGTATTTTGGAAGTGGATGTGGTGGACAGCTCAAGGGTGCGTCTGACATGTAAGCAGAGAAAAAGACGTTGGAAGCTTTAGTCTCAGAAGACGCTGCAGATGTCACAAGGTGTTTAGGTTGAGTTCCCAACCAGCCAACTCTCTAGATCAACTTACAACTATTGAGTTTGACACAATCCAAAGCACACTTCTATTAATGGCTGCTGCAACTCATGGCACTCTTGGCAAAATTTAGACTTTGATGGGAATCCTACATACATTATTACTTAAGATCTTTAGTGAACTGTGCTAAATAATGAAAGTGATTGATGGAAGTGCGTGTTGTGTCTGAGTGGGTGGTTGATGGTGGGTCCTTCATACATTACAATTAGTTACAGAATTCTTAACAGCACAAAAAGACATTTGAATTCAGTCAAGCCTCTCCTCCCAGTGCAACTCTGGGATATCTGCAGAAAGTCATCTATTTTTGGGATAAAAAGGCGAGAGTGAAAAAGGGAATGCAGTGAGGCTATCCTAACCATTCTGAAAAACGCTTAGTTAGGGAGTCAGTGCAGAGAACCAATTCAGCCTAGACTGACGTCTGCTGTCGTGTGCAGAATTGAAGTACGGAACAGTAAGTTAGTAAGGATATGTGGATAGGGCTAAATATGATAGAGCATAAGATAGAAAGATGGTGAAATCAGAGAGCACAACGACTACACAATCACAAGCATTGAACCTTGTTGTTTCATATGTTCGCAATTCCAGCGTCAGCTTTTGTGTATGTCCGTCTTCCTCTACCTTTCAGTCATATCTCTTTTTCGCAACTAAGCCCATGTGCAATGTCGCTGTCCTTTTTCTTCATTAGAAGTGGTGTTGGTGGGGGGATTCGCTAGTGATAAGTAGAGTTGTGAGAGCTAGTTAGATAAAGAATAATACCTACCTACTACATAAACATATGCTAAGCTACAAAAACGTATCGCTGGCCACTAGCATCGCACCACCCCCAGAAAATATTGAGGTAACTCTAACGTAATAAAAAAAGTAGAGCAAGAAACAAATATAAAAAGCATTCAACCATATCATACGAAGCAGAGTGGTACATGAGCTCACAAAATAACTCTTTCATCAACTTCTCCAAATTTATTACGAGAGTGGTAAAAATAAAGAGAAGAAAGCGAAGGAGAAACGTAATATTTCATAGAATCATAGAACGGCTGCCTACATCACGTTAGAACGGATGAAAGCAATGATACACAAAAGAAAAAGGAGACACAAAAGAAAGTAAAAGGCTTAAACGTAAAATACTGGAGAACTGTATTTGGCTATTATTGATCTGATGCAAAAATATAAGTAAAAGTCTTTGTCAGTCTAGAGCCGTGTTCGGGTTCTGCTTTGATGGCACGGCAATCTAATATGGCGGCATGAATATAAGTTTTAACTGGGATGGCAACCAACATATATAAATATATAGGAGAGTGGTAGGGAACATGTAATATCGTTAGACAGTCAGTAAGAAGGAAGTGAAGGTGGCACAAATTTCGTTTAGTTTACGGAGAGTGGTGCATCACCCACCAAGAGAGCAGCAGCAGCGGAGAGAATTTAAGATGTGATCCGATTTGGGAAGAGAAAGGATAAATTTCCGAGCCCCCATCTACGCTTGTTCTAAGAACCGGCTGTAATTAGGTGTTTCACCTTGTGTGAGCATGGATGGCATTCACTATCCTATATCAGTTTTTCTCACACAACAATGTCGCGTAAGGAGAGGAAGTTGTGGATTTAATCGCTTGTTGTTGACGACGACTGAATGAGACATCAAACTGAGTCTTATACTCAATATGTGATGTGATATTAGGTTGTACGTGCTACCAACTAAAACTTTCCACGTAAATCTCAATCTGAATGAAATATGAGAAAGCATAAATCAAATCAAGAACGGATTAAGTGCTTCCCCAGCTTCTGTCTGTATTTGATGTTGCATAAACTATGTATGTTTTTTGTTGTATATTTCTGTTTGATTTGAGATCCTTAGAAACGGGTTATGTGACAAAGGATCAATTGTTTGCATTTTGGGTTGAATTTAGTATACGAGAAACTCATTTATGTCCAACCAATTTTTGTCGGCTTTAAAAAAAAATTTCAAAGGATTTATTGTGTAGATCACAATGAATCAAATTCTGAATGCTTCCAAGTTCGAAGAAACAGTAGTAAGCACCGACTTTACGACAAAAGTAGGGATAATTAGTGTTCAGAAACGGGAAGGAGTAATAATGAATAAAGTTTTGTGGCTAACTACTAAACTAGCTTGCTCCATCACACTATAAACCTCTATTCTTTTATGAGTCGCTGGAAAAGAAGAAGAAAAAGCATGAGATTGGCCTCTGTTTCTCCGCATCGAGCTCCAGTTTCGACTTTCTTTCTCTGTACATAAAACATCCCATAGGTATTGCTCGCCATCAGGCTCATTCGCTACGGTATGGGGAGTGGGTAGCACAAAGTAAACGTAGATGTATCACTATGATCATCATTGATTGAAAGGAAAAACGGTGTCGTATTCCCATACCGCTTTAGCGTAAAGCTTCGTCAGTACTTCCACAGAAATGTATACATTTTACATAAGCACATCAAATCAAACAAGGAATGAAAGCCGTGGTAAAAAAAATGTCTGAAAAACAACCGAATATATAAGCATATATGTGCGTTTCCTTGCTTACAGCATAAGTTTATTGTTGCATGCTCGTAGCTATTCTACTTTTTATTTCAATTCCAATGTAGGAAGGATCCTTATTTGCTCAAAGGAACAAGAAACCCTAAAATATAACAATCTTCAAATATTTTTGTTTTTGAAAAATTCCATATAAACCATTTTCTTTATGCTCATAGTTAGCTTTGTTGAATGTATCATTCGTTTTAGCACGTAATTTGATACATGTTGCAGTATTTTGCCGTAACTTCTTGTTTTTGATTAGCTTGTTTCATTTTTCCTCTCACTGGTTCCATTAGGTGTATGATATTTCATTCATTAATCCTTATCTCAAACATGGGCGTTTAGTTGGATTACGTTCGTTGTTGGGAACGTGCAGAGGCTTTTTCACCAGAAATCTTTTGTTCTGGAGCTCATTATATGTTGGATTGAGGATGAGACTATGAGACTTTGTGAGACACGGTAGATTGGAGTCAAGCGTGCGTCATGGAGTTACCTAAACCGTAAATATGTCATAACATAACTTGAGTCGTAACGATGGTTACAAAAAAACAAATATCTATAATTACATATTATTATTAAAAGCACATGCGACGCTATACCATTATGATGGCAGCTTGAATAAAACGTTGAACATTTTTTGAGACATATTTCATTTATGATTTAACCTTAGCTGCGAACTGGATGTCTGTAATTGGTTGTGTACGAAAGTCTAATTTTATTCTTAATGTGTGTTGATTTTAGCAGTGTGAGCCCATAAAAATGTACAAAACCAAGATTCCAAATGAGTGAAAAACCGCTTTGCCCACGATTGGCTGACTATATCGTCGTTGTCGGCTCTCGAACGCCCAATAATCAGACATCAATTCAACCACCAGAGCTTCTTCGTCGATACCCAACTGAAGACCACAAAGTAAGTAGCAACTAATTCCCATCCCATTTCCATGTTTTTCTGGTTTTCCCTTCGTGTGCTTTAGTTGTAAACATTCTTTTTGGAGAAAACGAAGAAAAAGTTGCATTGAAATGAAAAGTCAAGTCTTTTTTTAGAGAGTCTGAAAAGAAACTTTTGTTTAGAAGGCCAACAACAGGCAATGGATTTTATCTAATGCCCAAATGCAAATATTATGATTGTGTGGCTGGTTCTCATTTTCGTTCTCTAAATGAACATTACCTCGCTCTTGTGCAAGCTTTTCTCCCATAAAAAATACATTATACAACTTTTTTCTATCTCATGAGAGTCTGACGCAGTTCGTGATTCTCACTTCAACCAACCATTGTTTTGTTCGTACGTATCTACATTGTACATCCAAAACGGGATGGTAAACAGGAAAATGAAAAAAAGTAACTTTGTGATAAAGTCCTTTCAAAGAAGACACGACTGTATAGACCTTAACTAACAATTGGAGAAAAGACATTCTGTTTTCGATATAAAAAATCACTTTTTGATACAGAAAAAAATGTTATTTTCCTCAGTTTTTTTTGTGTTCCGTCGACCAATTTTTCAAAAGCCTTCAACATTCTCAGCTGCCCCAACGCTCGCTTTTAACTCTCACAGGCATATTAATAGTGAAGAGGAAATGGCAGGCAAAAACAGACTACAATGTAAAATAAATTGTACAAAGGGCGTCTTTCTCCAATTTTTTTCTTATGAAATGTTTTTTTAGGATTTTCCATTGCCTCTGGATGTTGTGTACTTCTGCCAGCCGGAGGGTTGCGTGTTGGCAGGACCTAAAAAACCTGTGCTTCGAGATGCTGTTTCCTTCGTTTTCACTTTGACAGACAAAGACTCGGGTAAGTCTTCTTTCATTTCTAGTTTTTAAAACGTTTGAACTCTTTAAAAAAGTGTGGAATATATGGAATATATAGATTGATAGTAGTATGACTGTGGATGTACGTAGTAAGTGGTTATACAAATGGCATTGGTGTTCATACAACGAATACATGGGTGGTCACGAATACTCCAGATCTTCTGGCACAGTTCGGTGAAAGTTTTATGTTATATTACTCCAGTGAGTTCCCACATGTCATAGTCTGCTCAACTGTCGAGTCCAAGAGACGGTAGCCTTGTCAGTGTTGCTTCCTCCCAAAATGAAAACCTGCTCAGTTGAAACGACGTGATAGGAGTGGCTCAATGAAATGAAAATGGAAAAACTCCAACTTTCTTTTAAAACATGTTTTATGCACTAAATTTCCCTCGGAGCCCATTTTGCAATGAGAACGTAGCTGAAAAATATAAAATCATTCCAATTCTTACACTAAACACACAACTGAATCCATAAATGTGATGGTGTAGTCATGATCATGAATACTATCATGATGAATCAATTTAATCATTTAATGTGGAGCTCCCGTTTATTTACATTATAGCATAGTTTTGAGATAGTTATAATCGCGTGCAAAAGGAGTGCCGAATTCTGCAAAGGGTTAGTCAGCATTACTTGCTAAGACGACAAACGACGAGACATACTGTGAGACTAATTACAAAGATAAACTTGTTTCACAGGGTTTGAAATCATCATAGGTATATCATAGTTCGTGCATTCGATAATGAAAAAAGATGATATTGGATAACTTAAGTTGGGATTAGTTTGGTCGTTTCATGCTCAAAGATTATTCGAGTCTGCAGATGAAAGTGAGAGGCAAACTGTAAAAAGTGTGAGAACCTATCTAGATTTAAAGTTAATTTATTTCATAAACGCTGTTAAAGGAGGCTCCCTTCCACGTTAATTTGCTTAAATCGTCTTATTTCTCCTGAATAGAAGAAGAGTCTGGCTAGCTACTACTGCACTCACAGCAGGAGCAGAAAGAGTGGAAATTTTAATACCCTTTACCTCCCTTGTTCTTTCGCTTCCACTCTCGCCTTCCCGTCCTTTCATTAAACACTTTTACATTTTCATATCATTTACACAGCGAAAAGTTTATTTCCTGGAGTTTCTCGTCTTGCCCGACTTTCTCCAACATTTCAACTTCCACTGACGTTTCTATTATTACTGACTGTGCAAACTGGTACTGGCATGGTTGTAGCAGCATGTGTGTGTACATTTGAGAATGAACGTGGCACACATACATTCTAATTTATGAAGACTCCGTCACCATCCGTCCTCCCGTCTGACGATTTGGTTTGGTTTTATTTTGTCATTGCAGGTAAAACGAGATATGGGGTTTGTCTGAACTTTTACCGAAGTACGGACCGCAGCTCACCACCAAGCAGTAGACGACGAGTATCCAATGGAAATTCAGATGTCCGGAGGCAGTCTTGGAGAAAGTCCCTGGAGAAAAGCTCCGATTCTGCTTTCTCCAGGTAAAAGGTTTCTCGCTCTCTCTAGAAAAAGATGAAAAAGAAAGGCGGATGCTTTTACTCACCACCATTATACAAGTTCGTATGAGCTAGCATCATAAAAAAGCTGTTAGTCTCCTTGGATCACTTCCCCATTTCCCCCTCTCTCTCTCTTCCATTTTCAACAGTATGTGTTTAGCAACTTTTGGCATACATAGATATAACTACTCATATAATGTTGTGGCTTTGGTTTCTCCTTTGACGATACGATGACGAGGAGAACAGGATGAAGAGAAAATGAAATCCTCTGCTCAGTTCGCGAGCAACATTAAATATTCCGTTCCCAACTTTCACATTAGAAGAGAATGTGCAGCGATAGAGGAGAAGAAAGAAAAACTTGTTTTCACGTTGCGAAAATTGTACCTCGAGCAACCAGAGCAGTAGTCATGTCATAGAGTGCCTCACCCAGTGACGGAATTATCATACCAGATACACCTTCATATTGCGTCTTCTCCCCGCATTCTATTACGCTACATTCGATTCAACTTCATTTTGAGAATGTTTCGCTCTGCCCAGCATTTTTTTCTGTGTCAAACCAACCACATTATAACAATATAAATAGAGAGAGAGAGAAGCATTTTGGGCAACTGTAACTACACGACGAAAAATGGTATATGGGTTGTGTGTGGTATGCCGTGTAATTCATTTTCGAAATGTCTATCTCCGTTCGGTATGCCCGTCTCCTCTCATTTTATTTATTGCATTATCATCCTCATTTTCTATCTTTCCATGTGCATAAAACCGTAAAGGAGACATCAATTTTATTACCTGTGACGTTCCCCAAAGTTATGCGCTTCTAGTAGGGAGGCAGATGACATGGTTGTCATGTGATATTTTACAAAACTACAGGCATGGTGTTCCGTTCGGCAACAACATACATGCATTACTTGTGGCTCTACAGCTATTGATAGGGAAAGCTATAGGAATCAGGTAGAAACGTCATATATTGTGAAAGTTGGCAAACACAAGCTTTTATTACAAGTTTAGTGCTCATCTCGGCTCTGCTCTTTTTGTCTCATTTGGTCCCATGAGTGCCATGGACTTTCTCCCTTGTTGAGTTTGTCAAGGTTGCATTAAAACTAATATCTTTAACGGGGACTGTTGATGTTGGGAGCTCAGCCATATGTAGCATGTATGATGGTGGTGTAACAACAAAGAAGTTTACTTACGCACTGCGTAAACAATGTGGTAGACATGTAAATTCAAGACTGAGTATGAGGTACTTGTTGTTTCTCGCCAAAAATCCACATTCCACTGCAATTCCTTCGCGAATTCACAATTCGCCCCTACTACTGAAATGAAGGAATGTGGTCTTGTGCTTAACGGTAACTCCTGGTCCCTGAGTCAGGGGCTTAATTGATAGTTGACCTAATATTTTGACAATATGGTTAGTGACCATAGGAGTGGAGTTGCCCCTAGTGACTCGGAACGTGATTGTTCAAGTCGAAGGGATTCCTCTGATACTGCGACGACAACAGCAGCAGCCCCACCGCCACCGCCACCAACGACCTTCCACAGCACGAATCCCTTCCTGACCAGTAGTGCACAGGTAGCCAGATTAGAAGTAAATCCCACAGGAAATGAGTCGGAGAGCGGTGGATCTCAACCCCCCTCACCAAGGACTCATCGGCGAAAACAGGTTAGATGGAAACATGAGCTTTTCTCTGAAATAAAATCCAATATACATTGTATAGCTTTGCTTTGCCTCCCATTTTTGAGAGAAAGTTATACCATATTTATCAACTGTTTCATCAGTTCTACATACATACCTACTTTAAATGGCTTATGTAACCCGAAAGAGCTGAACGTTTTCTGCGAACGATCATGTTGAGCCGGGATTTGGTCTTTTATTCACGGAAAATGTACACAGGGAGCATGAAATCTATTAAAAGCGACTGTCATAAGTCCCGACTCTTTCCAAACTCTCCATATTTTTGCTTTGTTTTGCAACATGCAGAGAAATTTGCTAATATATTGTGCAAGCTTCATTTTTCAGCTAGCCCTAACTCAATGGAATTTGTGCCTAATGAAATATTTTCAGAGATGTCGGAGCCACAGTTTAACTTCCCTCTGTTTGCTATCTCATCATCCATTTTTCTCGTCATTTCGACAGTGCCTCAGTATTTTGAAGAAATTGATAGATGCATGTCATGACAATACTTTACCTCGACGAACTGGAGCCTCAAAGATACCACCAAAGTAAGTATTTTCTGCTTTCTTCTTCCCTATTTGTCGTTCATTTTGCCTTCATCTAAATATTGGGAGCAAGCCAGCAAATGCCTCCGTAAGATGAAGAGGATGTAATCAAAGAAAAACGTAATAAAAGCCGAATACCAAACTTCATTTTAGATTTAGATAGGAGAACAAGACTAGCTAGCTAATAAAATGCCGCTCTAGACTAGTCTAGACGGTAATATGAGATGACCGACATACCTACCTATTCTGAGAGTTCCTTCAGCTTTAAAATCCGAATTCATTCCCTCAAGCGTTACAGATTAAGGGTAGTAAGGAGCGCATCTATTCTTGCATGCCATGAAGTCAGTCTTGCTCAAGTTTTTGTTTCTTTTCAAAACAAGAGAGAAACTTGTAGGGATTCCAGTATGCGTGCAACTAAAAGATCAACCACCTGAGAGAAAGTTAGGGAAGGTTAAGGCTAAGGTTGATGTGAACGACTTGGAAAATGACTGACACTCATTTTCTCCAATTCTTCTCCTCTCCCCAACTTATTCCACATTGTGCACAAACATAATACAAAAAGTGGATTTCCACTGAATTGCTCCGTTTATTTGGAAAACAAACATTGAATTGACTGTCATCATATTCCTGGTCGTTACGCCCTCCTTCTGAATAGCTGATCAAACAACAACCTTTGAGCTGAGCTGAAAATGAATTACAGCGCAACCTACATCTAGTTGGTTTGATAAGTGGGTACAGGTTATAAGTACAAGCCACCTACATCCTCATCACATCACACAAGCC
Source organism: Orchesella bifasciata (assembly GCA_034697805.1). Lineage (NCBI taxonomy): Eukaryota > Metazoa > Arthropoda > Collembola > Entomobryomorpha > Orchesellidae > Orchesella > Orchesella bifasciata. The sequence goes on along the minus strand of JAQGAP010003076.1, from coordinate 1,084 downwards.
ATTCATCCTTTCATACAAATTATGTGGGTGGCTAAGAAGTTGGTTGTACTTTTTATATGTCATGAAAAAGAAAGCGTGGCAACGTTCTTACCATATTATGTCTGTGGCAATGAGATCAGATCACAACATGACATCATGACATAAACTTTCTTTTTATTCTTTTCCTCAAACAGAGAAAGCCTTTGGAACGTGTTAACAGGGCGGGCTGGCGATGGAGTTGCTTCCTCAGTCATCTTGCATAACGTGCGGGAGATAGAGACATGGATTCTTCGACTTCTCAGCTCACCTGTTCCCGTTCCTGGTAACACGAGAGTTGAGGTATGGATGCCATATATAAATTGAACCCTAAATGATTTGCTCACCATCAATGGAGCGGTTGTGAATGAAAAATATGACCTCTGGATATGCCTATAATACGATTTCATACACACATTTTCATTCCACCCCAAGAGCACCGTGACTAATTACGTATGAAAATGATACATTTATTATATTCTCTTTCAGTTGGAAGTGTTGCCTCCAGATCTGCATTCACCTTTGGTATTTGCACTGCCAGATAAAACCAGATTCTCATTAACTGATTTCCCATTACACCTTCCGTTGGAGCTGCTTGGAGTCGAATCATGCCTACAAGTGTTGACCCTTATCCTTCTCGAGTGCAAAGTAAGAGAGCGCCTTAGCTTTTCTCAGGAGTACTCCTATTTGGCTTTCTTTTGTCTGTACAATAATAATTAAACCTCATCGCCTAAAAAAAATTGGAAGCATAGCCATGTCATGCCATCCAAATGTATTGATTTGATTGCTCGCCTCGTTTGACGTTATTTCCACGTAGACTCATGCTCAGATAGGTACACATGTGTGTATATTTTATGGATTTACATCTGCCCACCCACATTTTAATCATTAATGTCATTTTTCTGACAAAAGAGAAAGAAAAATAATATGGTAGACTGACGCAATGTATTTTATCATCATCATCATCATCACCGCGAAGATATTTTGCTAGTGGCTGCACATTACCCACATAAGACTGGAATACCCCGTAAGTAGCACGCTGACTGCGTGATCAATGCTTGTCAAAGCA
>JAQGAP010003075.1:0-13236 GCA_034697805.1 Orchesella bifasciata | reverse complement strand
TTTGAGCCAACCTCACATAATAAAATGCCATAATAGCAATAATGAAATAAGAGATATACTTTTCATTTCTTCTTCTTCTGCTGCTGCTGCTCCTTTTTTATTATTTTCATCCTTTTTCTATCCTTCATTTCATCAAAGGATAAAACCCCCAGCAAAGAAAGTGAAGTGTGAGTTTGAGTTGAGGTTTTTCTTTGGCGAGCCGAAGCACAGGTTTTGGTCATAAAAACTAGTCGCCAACCGTTTTATAATGATATCTAGTTGGCTTACCAAACCATCATCATCATCATCTCGCATCACCCATCAGCTCTCAGTCAAATGCTCCTTCTCAAATACAGAGATCAGGAGCAGAAGGAGAAACAACTTATTTTTTAATTCTTATTTGTTATCACTGATGTTGCTGCTGATGTGAGATTCATTTAATGCTATTATTGCCTTTTTATTAGGAAACCCCTTATAAGTAAATTACCTCATGTAATGTACGTTTGCTACAAGCTGGCAAGTGGACGATATCAAGATACATTGATGAAACACGTTTTTCTCTCTAATACGCAGCTCTTCATTCTCAAGTGGAGTGGATTCAACTACTACACACCACACCACCACCCATCACATTACGCTCTATCTAAACTGCGACTGGTGAATTGAATGGGAATGCGTTGTTGTTGCTTTTATGGGTGATGATGAGCGAGATATGTGAATATATACACAATTTTTATTAATACTTATGAATTATGTCGATGATGGAATTATTACCTGTGCCATTGCCATTCTTCTTTCCTTTAAAAAATAAATAGTAATCCGACGATTCTTGGGTGAAACAGAGGGAGCAGCGCATGTTATGTGTAGCCGTAGTCAGAATGCTGCAGATGCAGATATATAATTTGTGCGAGACTTGCTCTTGTGTCTCGAGACTTTTCTCCTCACAACAACTCCCGTCTTTCTTCTTTGGTTAGTTTGATCTCGCGTAGGAAGTGGGTAATCACTATTTTTTTTACTAGATCCCACTAAAAAACTATGTTATTACATGTTTTTCTATTTTATTTGATGTGTTGTCTCCTGATGATGATCAGTCTTTTGATTTCGTAATGACGATGATATGATGTCGATGAAGGGGTTGTTGAAGTATAATATGCGTTAAAGTTTATGCTAGGAAAAAAGTCATGTTCCATTCATTACCAAATTTCCATAAGGCATAACATACCATTTTTTTCAGGGGGTGAAGAAGAAAAATCATCCGTGAATGTTTTTGATTGAGGAGCCAAACCAAAGCCAAGTGCATACTTAAATTGTAAATTGTGAACATAATAATTTTCTATCGACAATCGATGATGTGGATTCAAAAGATTTTTTTTTTGTTGTTGAAATATTTCGAAATAACGGGAAATATTTTCAGCTTTGGATTTTTTATGTGGATTTCTTCGCTGAAGGTGATGTGATATATGCATATAAAGTGTGATAATGGGAGTAAATTCCATTTTAAATCCGCATTCCCAATCTGATTGCTAAAAGAAGTGCATGAGGCTTCAATTACACATTGTGTGAAATGCGTGAAATATGACATGAGGTTTTTCGTGAGTTTCAATGGGTATTAGGAGACAAGCTAAAAGTTTATTGGTTGATTATGACTTTTCTTAACTCCCATCAATTTCATCTCGGACCGAACCATGAACGCTTATATATCTATCTACATGCATCTCCAAGTTATAATGGAAGCCATTACAGACATTCAAAAAGAAATTGGCAGTAACAATAATATGATGATTGCGTGGCTATTACATTATCCTATTCTGGCACGTCTCTCGTCTAAGCTGTGCTGAAATGTCGAATTATGAAAATGATGATGGAGGTTGAACGAACAAGAACCGTTGTTTGATATTATGATTCTTGATTTGATTCGTTACTTTTTTTGCTGCTGCTTCTGTCGATGTCCATCTTCTTCTCGATGTGGATGTATGTATGTTGCCTACATTACATTTTACATCCCAACGTCTATAAGAGCCTTATTGCTACTCTTTCCGCAAAAGGTTCATAATTGTCTATTGAATGATATAATTTGGTCTGATCGTGAGATGGCTTTCTTCAGATGTGCGGTGAAAATGATTGGAATCGTGACGTTTTCCATTGGAACACGCTCATTTATTATCCTTTGATGATGATGAGATGACGACGGAGAGGATGAAGATGAGGAGCATTGCACAGGATCTTCATCATCATGATGATGATGACTATGAAATGAAATGGTGATTTGATGAGTCCTTTGAGAGAATAATACCCAAGTTATTTCCTCCTATAAAAGATGCCTAAAGCCTCTAAAACACCGGGATTGTGATTGTAGTCTCTCACAGCTTATATTCGTCTATCATTGGTCATATTTCGACATGTTTTACGCATCCCATTCAACAACACAATATTCAACTACTTCTAAATTCCTATTCGCTTATGGGTGCATTTTAAAATTTTTAATACGTTCACCATCGTAGATAGGCACGTAAATAATTGAAACAAGTACTATCTATATTATTGCCTTTTATATTGTAGCTTACGAGGTGAATGATCACATTAGCTATCCCTTGAATGTTGAGTTTTCAGCAAATGAATCAGCTAAATATAAAAAATTATATAGCCTCTCATTGTGCACTATTGAATTATTGTTACTCAACAAAGATTAAAAAGCTTTTTCAGGCACCTCGAAACCCATTCAGCCAACTACCTATGCGGAGGCTATAGATTGCAAGCAGCAAAGTGTGTAAACCACTTCTAAATGGGATTTTATTGTGACTCCCTTCTTCATAGTTCATTAATTTGAATTCAAATTGTGTAAATTGAGGATGACGATGACGAGATGGTGAACTACATTCAGGAGTTAGTGGCGAATCCCTTTAAGGCAATGAAATATAATTGAATATGAAATTGCCTACTTCGTTCCTACATTATTACATTACATATCTCTGAAATGGAATTGCTTTTGTTCCCTTTTACGAGATGCGTATTGAATGAGCCATATTCTTTTTAATGGGCTTGGAAAAAATTCATTTTAAAAATATTTTGCTTTTATTAGCCAGCTTAAGCTGAGTTGCCTATTTATTGAGTGGTGGTGGTGAGATATTATTCATTTTTTTGAATTTGAGCATAAATATGATATGATGAATGGGAGAATGTAAACGTGAGCAATTTTTCAAAGAGTACTTTGGTAGGAGTGCATGTGTTGTTCATCATGATGGTGATGTTGATGTGATGAATGAATTGAATTAAATTTGCTTTCATGAGCAGAAATATATGCCTTTTTTCGTTGATTGTTGTTGAGTAAAATAAGTGAAATAATGATAGCCTCTTACAAATTACAGTGATTTGATTAGTTGGATTTTGGAGTCGATGATTTGTACATGTGTACATATAACATAAGCATGTTAAATTAGCTACGGCTTCATTAATTTCGTATACTCGTTCGTGCATCGTTGTGCATATCATTTGATTGTCCATATGGCATGGTTTATCATCGTACCATTTTCTGCCTTGAGTTCATCAGATCAGTCAAAAACCCGACTGTTCGCCGATCGGCTTTACCCTGGCTTTTTGCTAAAGTTGTTGCAAATGTAGATATACATAATGTTATATCAATGAAAGGGATAAATACTTATTGTATGACGTTAAATAGTCAGTTTGAATTGAAGCAGTCCACTTCCTGATTTCAGCCCAGACAAATACAAACCCGGTGTTTATCACACGTTTCGATCTTCCTTTGAATGCTTAGCTTACCGGATCGTTATCGTTTGTCAAGCCACTTTCTAGTGGGAAAACTGTTGTCTCCAACTACCCCTAAAATACAACATATAAGTTGACACGGGACTGAGAAGAGATCTTTCTGTAAAATCACAGATCACTATCATCATCACCATCCATAACATGGCCACAAACAAACGCTCTCTTTATCACATGCACAACGCAAGCCGTTTCATTGCACGCCCGCTCAATTCACTCCACTTGAAGTTTGAGAGTGAGTATAAGTGAGACTTGGTTCGGTCTCCCTTGCGCCTTGCCGCATGCCTTTTTCTCCGTAATTTTGTTGTTAGCTCTCTGTCCCAAAAGGCTTGTTGCTGCTGCTGTTGTTGGTTGTAATTTCCCTAAAAACACGACACTAACTTTATGGCGTGGCGTGATCCATCCAATTTTTATCTCGAGCTTGATCAAGGAACAGCAGCAGCAGCATCAGCATCAGCTCAACCTCTCCAATTTATGAGGCTAAAAGGTTCTCGCGTTTCAAAAAAGAAAAACATTTTCGCCCTAATTTGCTCATAATATACTGTACACGACAGCTAACAAACAAACTACTTTAGCTACATTCAACCATTCATACAACAACCGTGGTGATTGTAGGTCCCGTGAGGGAGCACTTCCACAGGCTTGTAATACAAGCAATTACTAATTAGAGATGAGTTAAGTAAATTGCTCCTTGTTTCAATCCTTGTTTTCAGATCAACTCGGTGAACTAACATCAATATAAAATATGTTGAGTAGATCAAGCTTCAATAGAAATACATTTCAAAAAGAGGAAAAGGTGTATGACTAAATTTATGCAGTGGTAAACAAGAATATGTGCTTAGATAAGTGATTGATTACAACAGCTCGAAGCAGAAGGCTCTACCCATTACGGTTCACTAGACTCATCCATATCTAATAGCTAATAATACAAATGTCTGTAATCTAGAACATACTTCCGGCATTGGCTTCGCCGTAAATTGCACGAGTACAGTGTGCAGATGGTTGATGATGGTTGCTGTATTTTGCATTTTACATTGATAAATTCAATTTCATTATCATATCACACTCAAGTAATTTACTCACTTCAATTTACTACCCCATAGGTGTATTTGCAAATTCACCGGGATTTATGCATCTACGAGTAACAAACTGCATATAAAAGTTATCTCACTTACTCGTTGGGTGTAATTTATGACCTACCTGCAGACGATAAGGTGGTTGTATGACAGATGACTTCATTTGTTACTTTGCTGTACATTGTTTACTACTTTTTGTCGGATTAAATTACCTGATTTTATTTACACGGATGTGAAAGCGATTGGGAACGATTGTGGAGCATTTTTGTTGCACCTATGCTAATTAACTAATTTATTGCCGGAGGCGTGAGTGAGTAGCTCAATATATATCCGTAATCATAATCATTGTACATAAATATATATGTCCTTTAACAGGTCAAACCTGCCCGTTTAGAGAACACAAACTAACAACATGCTATATAAAGTGGGGGTGATATGCAATTTGCTCCTAATCAAAGCATTTCAGCAAACGCAATAATATTGATACATTTATAAATTACTGAAAATTAATGCTCCAATCAACTCAATCAAGTTTTATACTTTTTTTCTGCAATTTTGTTTAGTACCGGAATTTCCGTGAGAAATTATTGTAATAAAAAAACTGCTCATCCCAATATGTTTGGTTTACTCATTCATAATACCTATTCACAAACTCCTAATTGATGTAATGTCATCGCGGACATTAGCGAGATTAGATGCGCTGATTAAGCCAACTCCACCTACGTTTCAACAATGATTGCGTTGAGGACTTTGGTTCGAGGCTGTGATGAATGCCAATGATAATAGCAGTTTGAGTGCTGACGACTTGATCTGATGAGCTTTGAAAAAACCAAAGTTTTTATTCTATTTTTACCTCATGGTAGTTTACATTTTTAGCTCGTTTTTATCTTTATTAGCTCAGCAATAATGTACAAAAGTAGTATTATTATTGCGGTTGTAAAAATCAAAGCGAAAAAGGGAGATACTATGTAGGTATTTGAAATTAACAGGGTGGTATTGATTTTGTAACTGCGTGTTCTTACAACTAGATTGTAGATACGATTCACTTGAGCCATTAGAAATATATTTCCATCCCACGATTTTTCAGTTGTTTCAAAAACCTCAGCTTTTAGTTTAAGTACCGACTTCTGCCAAACCATTATTTTGAATTTGATAAAAATGAGGGAGAGATGATAAAGCTGTTTGGTTTCAACTTGGCCGGTATACTAAGCGATAATGTTTCACGAATTTTTGGATTAGCAATCTTGACTCTCATCGTTTTTATGCCTTCACGTCCGGTTCACGTCAACATTATCGGTAGGATCAAACTCTAAAGATTATAAATGAGCTCCAATTTCAAAACAATACTTAACTTGAATGCGAATTATTTGCACGAAAAACTTTTTTACGGATTTTTTATGGTGATAAGGATTTACATAAATTTTATGAAACTCTTCGTTTTTCAAAACTTTTTTAAACATTGGTCAAAAACTGTAAAATAAAAGTTGGGTTTAAATTGCTCATCTGATGTGTTTCTCTGATTGTTTCAATCACGTAATCTTATTCCTGCCATGTATGGATGCTATTTTATTGCTCTGCAAAAGGACTTAGGTAGCAGAGGCATCTCTTCAGTTGATAAAATCAATAGAATAGTTTTGCTTTGCTGAATTCAGTTGGGATTATAATTAAAATTAAAATGTTTGGTTTAATACTGATTTCATGGAAGCGTAGCCTCTTAAAGTCTTAATATCTTGTTGATTCATAGACGGCAATTGATAAAAAGGTAGATCTTTTTTGCGCTGCTATCTAGAACGCCATTGTGCATACATCCTTTTGATTTTAGTCGGATTTGTTTTGGGAATTTCAAGGAAATAATACATTTTATGAGCAGTGACTGTACGTGATCTCTCTAAATGATTAACTGCCTGTCATTGTCTATATTAGACTGATACGGAAAAATAAGCTAGATGAAAAGGAAGAAGATATGAAATGTACAGCAGCAAACTAACTTGATGGTTGTTTTCCAATAACTCAATTTTTGTAGAACCTTAGCGAATTCGGTTTATTCATACCGGTGCGATTTATTTTGTATGTCAGTAGGTGTGATTTAACAGCTACAGCTAAAGTCGAGAATACATGATGACAAAAATCTATAATTTGTACATATATTGAATTTAGCAGTTCTCATAATCTTTTTTTTATATAATCCTGCATTTCAAACTGGTACTATAATTTAATTGCATGGCATGGTGTACATCCTCAACTGATAAAAATCTAATTCAGAAAAATATCAACCACTACATTTAACTTCCTTAATGTAAATTTCAATATCAATTAAATATTAGAATACTTTGCTAAATAGGAGTAAACCTAGAGGTATCTGTTGCAAAACATTAATATTTATTATTAAATATTATAATATTTTTAATACCGTCCGCATGAGAATATGGAAATAATTTTGTAAGGCATCCTTTCTATAATCTAATCAAATTTAATTGCAAATCTTAAGCTCTATAATAATACAACTGTTCTACAATCACCCCTGAAAAGCAATAATTAAACTGTCTAATCCCGACTTAAAGCTTTGTTATGAGCCGTTAAAGTTGTAAGCAAATGTACACCACTACCAACCAACGACCTGAATTCAGTAAGTCAATTGATGATACACTGCATATATGTATATAAAGTATTCGATTTTTTAATTAGATTTGCAAGGAGTAAAATTGATTTTTAGTTGCCAAAAGTCATCGTCAAGAAATGATCTAGTGACGAAGTCGAGTAGCCTTGCGTCAGCAGAAAACTTATTAGGTTTCATGTACAACAGTTTTATGGTTTTATTGTCTACTGCACAATAAGTCCGGTAGTAACGTTTTGGGCAAGATAAACGTAATAAATACTCTACAAACACACCAATTATCAGTTTCATCTAGTTTTGTCCTTTTTGCCATGTAATTCTGCATTAAACATCCCCATTTTGACTAAAACCAGCTTTACCTTCCACATTCCACCTAGAGTACATATGTATTGTATGGGAGGTAATGTAATACAATAACTATCATATCAGATCACGGGTAAACGTACAGTTTTATACTGCCTCATCATCATCCCCTCATCATGTTTACTTCCTCGTTGCTCTGCTCACTGATTCTATCAATAACTCAACCTTGAAAAAAGTGAAATCTGTACACCTAACCCACCTAGTAATTAAAAAATTACACAATATTATTATCCCACTGTTTCACACACAAATCTGGACACTATGATGAGTGAATGAGTGTTCAGTGCTCAGAATGCATGTTTGTACACTTTTTTTTGTCTGATGTCTGATCAGAGATTTGCTTAATCTAAATGACATTGGTGTTGTTGTTACATTCAGCCTACTACATAACTTTCAACAAAACCTGTCTATTCCAAAGCTGAGAGAGATTCTCATGCTGAAAACCTGGGGAATTACCCAAAATCCTTTTAAATTAGAAAAATGTTTGCTACACTACATTCCATGTTATCCTCAAACACATAACCTATTAATACTCAACCTTCCAGAAATATCCAAGTTTGATTTTCATGTAACAGCTTGATTAGCGAGGTAATTAGCATATATTTTATGGTGTTAGTGTATTTGCGTAAGCTACACTCTTATCCGCTCCATTGTCGTCATTACCTTTGGCTCACCAGTTTAGCACTTCACTAAAAGAAAGTGCAATGCTAAAAGTACTTAATTTATGTGTATTATGATTGCACTGCAACTCGCACAAATCAGCCAGCTGCCCCGTTTTCCTCCTCGTTTGAGTTGTTGTCTTATCATATCATTTATTCAAGTGACGATCGGGTTTCCTCAGCTGCATGTGAATTTTAAATGAGTTTTAGGTACAAATGAGTGTAATGAGAAATGTTCGGTTTCACATGGAGTGTTTGCAAGTATGTATGAATGACGTGAGAAGCCCCTACTGCAAACTACACACGTAAGAGTTATATCTATGTGGTAATAATACTAGTTCATGTTCACGGTAGCGGTAGCTCATGCAAAGTCAGAGCTGGCTTGTTCTTGATGAGTGAGTTTGAGTGAGTCGACAACAATGAATCGGTGCATATAGCTTGCGGAAATGGCTTTTGTCTCCCTTAATCGGTTTAAACAATTTCCTTCCGGCCATATGTAGCTCCCTTTTGTCCATATTTTCATGCTCGAATTAATGTGTATAAAATTAGTATCATCCATCCGTCCATCTGTATAAACTATATGGCATTCTATTTCTAATTTGTATTATATCTCTTGGACTAAAGTGGCACTACAGACATTAGCGATGTGATGTCGTACTCGACTCCACTCAACGACTGGGGAGGTAATAATGGGGAAGGCGTGAATAAAAAGCACAAAACAAACGATATTACACACAGAATGAACTTATAACGCGATACAAAAATGCAACCTGTCCTCTACACAGCAGATTATTCGTATACCACAATTTATTGTTCAGAGATCTCCGCTCGTCAGCCAATTTTCGGCAGCCTAATAAAACGGATAATAATATAATAATAAAATGCATGCTTTTGAGATCATGGCGATCATTGTCAAACGTCTATCTTGTCGTGTCATGCCATGCCACATAATATATTTTTTTTACACAAGTTCGTTTGGCTCTGTACCGATGCGAGTGTGAATAACAATGTTTGGTTGACACTCACTTTTTCTCTAATTTTATGTGTACATCGTCGTTCGCTCATGTTGAGGTTTGAGTTTGATGATGGAAAAATTTGTTGAGGGCTTTTGCTTTTGATTTGCCATTAGGTTCCGTACAAAACTATCAGCATTGAAGTGAAATGAGCATTGGATTGCCAAAAGAAGGGCCATTATTCTCATTCAACTCAATCCAAAATGCAATTAACTTGACAATAGAAAGGGACTTAATCATTTGCCAACCATTTGATGGGCTATGTCCACACTGTATTGAGCTCTTTTCGCCGAACAAAGAGAAAAAAGTGTGCAAAGCAAAAGCAAATTTAATGGCAAAAGTACACGAACGAAACAACTGCAGAATGGATTTGGTGTTGCTTTTGCTGCTGTTTCTGCTCTGCCCTATAACACAAACAATGTCAATTTACTACCTCAGCTTTAAGTACCTTTTTATGGGCATCTTACCGTTTAGTATTTTGCTATGAAAAAGTGAGAAACTTGAAGTGTGTTGTATATTTGTATCTGATCGGAACTCAGCTCCTCTCGACTTCGTCTATTCTGTTATCCGCTTTACTTGTTTTGCTTTCATATTATCATTACTTTCTCATGCATGCATGCCGTTTCTTTGTAATCTATAAACGAAAATTTCTCACTTGAACCGACATCCCCATTTTTGATTCTTTTGGGCGAAAGGTTTTAATATCGGATTGGTTACTTGCCAGCCAACGCAGCAGATAAACTAGTGTGGAATAGTTTTTCTATTATGCCATGAAAAGGAGCTTAAGTATTAATTCTTTAAGCATAAAATGGAGCATATTGGTAGTAGCTGGAGTAGCTAGCTGCTTGTATTTTTCATCATGTGTTCAATGAATGACTCTAGAAAGAGGGCTTTCAGTCATAGTCATTGTGATATTTATTATTGAAGTGAGGTCCTGGAAGCTACGTGTTTATAATATCATGTGAAATAAGTCTTATTGTAGTTCAACAAGCAGAGAGAATTATATGATGAAAAGACACAAACAGTTTGTATGGTGTTATGCATTTTTAATACGGTTTGGATAGGGGAAAGGACCGTTGGCCATTGTGTTTTTGATTATGAGTATCAAAAGGTGTGCGAATGACTTCGATTATTGTGGCATTATTTGGGTAAATTGCCCGGTACCAGGGTGTGCTTTATGCTTATTCACATTCCTCGTTTTTCATAATACTCCTCAATAAGTGGTCTCAACTGGTGAGATTAAAAGATTTTCTCATCACCAACAACCAAACTCACTTTTCTCTCTTTTATGTTGTTGGCTTTAGCTCCTTCCTTTGCGAGTCGTTATTTCAATACTTTTTTAGTTGGGAAATCGGCTTTTCATTTCATGCAAGAGGCAAGATTAGTTGCTCACTTTTTCAGTTTAGTCACTTGCACACGGGAATTCGCTCCATGGTTTACATGCTTTATACCATAGCGGTTCTGAAGTACGATGTATTGTTTTGTATGGCTTTATGCCAACTGGAAAGGAATGCACATGATATAAAATGCAAGTTCCACATATGTAGAAAAACGTAACGTGGTTCTCATAGCGTGCACAGTCGTGAAAAACTGGGCGAGTAGGATACTCGTCCTTTTACGAACAACCTCTTTCTTTTTTCTCGGTTTACTTTATATAGCTCCAGAGAATCTAGTCGTATTCTAATTAAAAACGATATCGTCTGCAAAGAGATATTATCTTGTCTGGTGGAATTGAATGCCCGCAAGCAATGGAACGTATTCTACATATTCCCAACTAATGTATTAATTAATTACAGATTTTGCTTAAAATATTCTATAGAACTTCCAATTAGAAGAAAGTGTACATCTTGTTAATGCAAGGTAATGTTTATGATGCAACGTCAATAGTATTTTGAATGCCTACAAACTTATAAGTATATATCGGAGATCCGTATAATACAAAGTCGTCGGTATAGAAGTTCAGTGTTTAACATACTCACTTGATTCAATATTAATGTGTTTCCGATTTGATGTGAGGACAATTTGCTTTAGAAGAATGTGGTTGATGTTAATATAAATTATTATAAGGTACACAACGAAGGTGACGGTCGGCTGGCTCGGTTTGGCTTTATTTTATCATCATCTGCTCCCTTGTATGCACTCATTTGATTTAATTTCACGTTGAGTTCGCATACGCTCACGCTCTCGTCGTGAGCTAAACGGTTGGATGGAGCTTGGGAAAGAGAATGTGATTTAATGTGATGACAATGGAGACAACTCGAGAGAGACAATAAACAGTGTTATACATCATTAATGTGTGTGTGCCTCCGTTCTGTGGTGAGGCGAGGGAGCAGTTGCTAAAAGCAAAGTGGCTCCTGATCATAAACTAATGGGGAAGAAGAAAAGAGGAAGCCGAGAGTTATTTTGTTATATTAATACGGTTCATGTCCGCTTTTTTGTAGGGTGACACGACACGAGCACATAAAATAGTAATAATAAAGTAATAAGTTTAGCGAACGTCATGCGTGTGTCCATCCGCTCACCAGATTTTTAACATGTAATGCAACGTAATGTCTTTGGTTATCTTGGTACATTTTTTAAACCAAAAATGGCATGGCATGATGTTTGGATGTTTTCCGTAAAACATTAAACAAGATAATTTTCGATTGTTAGCAGTGTTGTTGCCTTTATTGCTACCGTAGTGTATTTAATATGTATGCACTTGTTAGTGGCTTTTTTTATGTATTTTTTCTCTTGAAAAAACAACGACAAAGTGCTCGTGCTTCGTGTTGTGAAGTCACTTGATTATTTATTTGGCTTGTTAAAGCACGGCACTCGTGAAAGATTAAAAGGGAAGGAGAGGACATAATAACAACTGAGGAAGAGGTTTTATGGAGTTGTTCACAAAGTCGGATGATTTGTTTATGCTACTCCAAATAATTCAAGCTTGCACGCTATCCTAAAATACGATGTAGACACATTTTGTTTGTCCATAAATGGCTCGTACCTCCTCTTCCACTTGAATCTTGTCACTTCATATTGTCAAGTATATCTTCTGTTGTTTGATTTGATATTATCCTGTCTACACATTTAGCAAGTAGTTCCGTATGTCACGCCATCGTATTTGCTCTTTGTCTCTTTTCACGGTGGAATGCTTTGTTTCAATAAATCCTTCCCTAAACATACAAAACAGTGTGGTTTTTATTTGATTAACTTTTCAGCTGCTTAGTATTACTGTGTACTACATAAGTACTTCCTTCGAAAATAGGTTGTATGTAAAAGCAAACTGATATAAAATTGGTGGTAAACTAACAAATTTTCCATTATGATCGCATGTGCCTATATGGTTGTGAATGAATGAGGGATATATCTACATTCTGCATAAATTTATATAACAGTAGTAATAAACATGATAAATTAAGCGTATCTCCCGGTAAAGATAGGTCCAATCTAATTACGGCATTAGTCAGTAATAAAGATTTGGAAAGTAATTTGAATTTATGAGCAATAACAATAACAACATGCTTCGTTGGTGTGCATGCATGATACACTTTTACTATTTATATATTATGTACCTGGACTGGACGGCTGCTAAAGACACGAAGCAGTAGTGCCGTTAATTTTTAAATCTAATCTAAACCACAATTTTCATATCGAATGAGGAAATTATTGGTTTCCCAACTTGCGAAATGGGGAATAGTGGAAAAGTTGAAAATGATGGTGTATCATATTAATTTTCCAAATTAGTTTTTGCACAACCAATCTATGCTATA